>KN831777.1:0-101201 GCA_000827355.1 Hebeloma cylindrosporum | reverse complement strand
TTCGTTTTCATCCCTCGTGCGCTGGTTGACACTTTTTTTCTTCTTCGTAGACTGCCGGCGGGACCAACGACGACGACCTAGAGATGCTGGTAAGTGACTGCGCCGAGTTTCTATGTTGGTATTGGCCTTGCTCACCGTCGTGTCTGGCTAGTTCGGCTTGGACTCGGACTCCCCACACCAACGTCGTCGGTATGTTCTCCCCCTTTCCTCGTTGTTCATCCCAGCTGGCGCTAACGTTGGGTAGTTCAGTGTATCGTGTCGTGGGATGTGGCCTGTGCAGGAAAAATTCTACGTGGTAAGCATCCTGCCGTGTTCCTTCTTTATCTTGTTACCTGCTTACGATCCCATTGGATTCTTAGATCACATCGACGAGATTTCTATGCAAATAATGGTAAGTATCCTGCTGTTGCGCTGGTGACAAATTACTTACGGGTGTAGACTGTAGGTTGGTTCGTCCCTCGTAACACCACCCGTAAGTCCTTCTCGGTGTACACTAGCTTGATGCTGACATCTTCGGGGAAGGATTCGGTATACGTGTCCGTTCGCAATGATGAAGAAGTGTTGTTGGTCGTCGCCGTAGGGAGGAGGTTGGAAGGACGGGTCGTAGACGATGGACTTGGGAATGGGTAAGTCGGCGTATCCACTGGCTACAGCAGACACTAACGTCTTTCACTATCCGATATCCTTTCTATCTCCCCTTTTCCGCTGCTATCCTCATGTTCTCCACGGTGGGTGAAGGCCGAATATGCATTCCTGGACGCTATCCCTTTCCATTGGATCATCGTGTCGCTAGTTTCGTGTGAAATCACTGCTCGGGGATACCATACGTAAGGGTTCTGACATTGCTGTTATGACGAGAGACGCTTACCGTAACCCTCAGGCTGAGCTTTCCCTCTCCATTCGACGATGGTATGTCCCATTTAACATCGACTTGAATTTTCATAATGTCAGCTTGCGTTGGGTCGTGGTAGGACGTCATATGGGTCTGGGGAGAGCGCTGGAGAGTGACTTGCGTGGGTTTTAGAGGGAATGAGTTTCTGGTCGGTCGTCATCGTTGGGATAGAGTAGAGGTTGAAATGAGGGTGTGCACACGACGAACCTTTGAAATAGGTAAGCGCCATCGATTCCGCTGGCCGTGGCAGACGCTGACTCTTATCTTTTTGTCGCCGACGAACCTCGTGTACTCCATGGCTAGTGAAGGGCGAGCGTTGAACGTTGAACGTCCAGCTCGTCTGCCTCTAATACCTTCCCTCAATTTTCCGGGTTTCGTATGAAATACTAGTTGATAATTGAACTGGTAAGCCGTGGTGTTGTGATGACGATAGTCACTTACCATACCCGCTAGGTGAATCTCTCCCCCTCATTTCGACGACGGTAATTATCTTCAACGTTTGAGTGCATTTCTTGACGTTGACGTTGGCAGGGCCATTCTAGGGATGGCATATGGGTCGCAGGAGGTAGTTGGAGACGATTCGAGTAGGTTTATCCAGCCGAACAGAGACAACGAGACAGTTACTGACCTTGTTCCCAGCTATGTGCCCCGCCCACTTGTACACCGCTTTTTCCAGCTGCCGTTGGACGACCAGGGTTTTCTGGTGAAAATGTTTCAATGTTTGTCTATTTACATTGAGGGGCGCCTCTGTGAGTATAGATACTCGACGTCGAGATTATGACTGACCTTTGTAAGCCAGTTGCTACTTACCGAACCCTCTGAATCCGCGTGTGTGTGTATGTATGGAGAGTGTTTGTCGGGATCGTTGAGCTCGACGTTGGGTGCAAAAGGGTGGCCAGGCAGGGTTCTAGAAACTGTAAGTGCCTTATTGTATTCATGATGATGACTTACTTTTGATAGTCCAGGAGGTGATAACCCTCGATATCATTAACTTCGCCGCATCACCGGCGTTGGTCGACGTTGATCCTGCCCAGGATGTCATGGTTTTGATTGAGGAAAGGTGTCACCAAGTAGGATGAGAAGCGATGTGGTGGACGGCGAAGAGTTGCAGCGTGGGAGAATCAGGTCCGTCATCTGCGATCGTGACCGTGCTGGGCTTTGTTTTTTTCAGGTAGGATGACGGGAGTGTGAGGAGGGACGAGAATGTTGGGGAGGATGATGGGAGGGTAGAGGACAGCGAGAGGAGAGAAAGGCAGCATGCAACGTTGGTCGATAGAACACTTTCCCACCGTTCCCATTTTTGCGCACAACACTCATCACGATTTTCCAGCGATGGCCAAGAAAAAGAACAAGCAGGTAAGTTTGCACGCTTATTCTGGAGAAATACCGTCTGATGAACCTGTAGATTATCCGACCGTGGTGCTGGTACTGTGAGCGTGAATTTGAAGATGAGAAAGGTTCGTACTGAATCACCTCGTCACGGATGGGCTTTGAGCCAAGTTTTTCCTGCAGTTTTAATGCAGCACCAAAAGGCCAAACACTTCAAATGTAATATGTGTCCAAGGCGCTTGAATACCGCGGGAGGATTGGCAGTTCACATCCAGCAGGTACACAAACTCGAACCTGAAAAGTGTGTTTCCTGGTTCTTTTTCCCAGTATTGCGGTAATTCTTACATTTTTTCCAGCCTTCCTCGCATCGAAAACGCACTGCCCGGACGAGATGGATATGAGGTGGAGATTTTCGGGATGGTGGGGATTCCCGCACCGGACGTGGCAGATTATAAACGACGCAAGGAAATCGAACTGGGTCTCGCAGCTGGATCGATATCGCAACCTCCTCCAAAGAGGGTCAAGGTCGAAAATCGTCCATTGGGTGAGGAAGAGCTTCGACGACAGCTTTCGGAACACAAGGCTCTGATGGGTCTCAACGCTCCTGAGGCTTCAACGGCTGCGGAATCCTCGTCATCCGGCGCGGTGTACGGGGCACCCCAGACGTACGCGACGCCGCCGCCCACGGCCGGTATGCATCCAGGACCACCGCCGCCGGGCATGTTCCCTGGGGGTATGCCTCCACCTGGCGCTTTTTTTGGGGCACCACCCCCTTTCATGCCGGGCTTTCCTCCCGGGTGAGCCGTAGTTACTTATACTTCACCGCTTAATACTCACGTTTTTTTCATTAGGCAACCTCCTCCTGGGTTTTCTATGCCGGGCTTTCCGCCTGGCGCCCCGCCTTTCCCACCCGGCGCTCCACCATTTCCACCAGGTGGACCAGTCCATCCCCCATTCCCACCTCCGTCCTTCCTACCACCAGGGATGGCACCACCGTCTGGTCCTCCCGGCGTATTTTCTCCTCCACCACCACCGCAGTTCGTTCCTGCGCAGCAGACTCAACCTGCGAGCGCCTATGTGCCACCCTCACAAGAGAGGCCGGCCGTTCGACCTGAGGAACCGGTACGGAGGCCCGTGTTGGTTCTTCCCGATCCATCGTTGGCGCAGACCAATGCCGAGTTTAAAAAGCCTACGGAATTGAAGGTCAACGACGCGAATTTCTCACCGGTACGAGTTTCGTTATTCTTCTTCTTCGTAGGCTTATTCTTTGGTTTAGGATGAGCATCGTGCTATTCACCCGAAATACTTTTGTGCGAAGCCTCATAAACCTGACGAGTCGCGCGGCAAGAAACGCGCCCGCGCGGAAGATTTTTTGTAGGGTACGTATCTTCCGTCTTCGTCGTTCCTCACTGCGATGATTATAATAGATGATGCTATTGGAGCCTTACCAGTCCGTCACCATCCCACCATTTATCCTACCGTTTCCCTTCGGTTATACTCACGCAACTCGTTATGGGGGCAACTCAAGCAGGCACTAATTAATATCAGTCGACGAGAGACAATGGTAAGGCAGCTCCCTCCTTTTTTCTCTTCCACACGTAGGTTCGTGTAATCTCTCTCCTACGCTATGCTACGCCGTGACGGTCGGTCGTTCCTCTTTCAATTCTATATGTTGTGGGTGTCGACATCGCAGGCTGTGTTAAACCGAGCTTCCTGTCTGTTTTTTTATCAACCGTGTGATTGCCAATTGGGATACGAGGAGGATTTCGCCCGTGGTTTCCTGTCAAAAGTCCGTCATGTTATCTCTTTGATGGGATTGCCATTTATCGTATTTCCACTTAGGACGTATGAACGAAACTTACTTTCTTTCTCCCCCCACGGTGGATCCATATTTATATCGGATGTGTGAGTAAGGGCTTTTATATCCGTTGATTCTTTCAGAGTAGTATCTTTAGTAACTATTCAATGCTACCCACTCGTTGGAAGCCTTGACTTTAAACTGCAGTGATAGAGTTGGCCTCAACCCAAGGAACAATGGGTGACAAAGCCGCGAAATATTAGTATATGCATTTAAGTAGGTTATACTCTGGTACCGCTCGGCACACTCCAAGTAATAAATCGGCTAGAACTAGCACGGATCCCCTACGTTGCCTTCCTTACATGCTTTTGGATAACATGTCCTTCCAGGGGAAGGGAGGCTTCGGATACGGACGTATACAGATAACCTACTGCCATATCTATCACTCACTACAGTACTGTCTGACGCACAGCGATTCCGAGATATCATATCGACACATATGTCCTTGATGTTTAAACGTTTTGGACGGTGTAGAGTGCAATGCGTCGTCCCGGAAGTGGTCAAGGTCATTCCATACATTTTTCCGGCACCGTGTGTTCCAAGTCTCACCATTCCCATTTGTTCAGCGATGCAGGTAATCTGGAGTCCGATTATGACTCTCCATGTAGGTCATAGAATGCTGGATGGGGCAAATAACCCTCGATGTACTTAATAAGAAGGGACGCAGCTGTTGGGAAATCGAACGCGCTAACGCGTCAAGTCATATGCTGCACTGGTACAACTCGAAAAAAAAGCAAAGCTGCGGGTGGTACGATATTGGGGAAGTCACTATCTCCGTGAACCTATCCATTGTATGCCGACCTTATTCTCGCAACTGTTCCTCTGAATGGATTATCTCCGCTTGAAGAAGCTGGAGCAATCGAGAAGATAATATGCAAATAGGTCTCGTCGTAAGTAGAAGTATGTAGGTGTGAGGAAGTCAAACACGCTACTAAACATCGCGGGTTCTAGATCGAGTAGCGCTGGTACATCTCACAACAAACAACGGGCGGTGGTGGTATGACATTGGAAAATTCACATGTGGAGTGGAGCGAAGCGATTACTTACTATCACCGCCAACCTCCTAGGTTGCATGCGACGGACCAGCGGACGCCGGTTTGAGAAATTTCCTGCCCATTTTTATTGCGAAGTCATCGTAAGTATTGAAACCGAGCTGGCGATGTTACCAAAAAAAGGTTGTTGTGCTAGTAGCCGAATAAGTACCGACAGAACTTTCGGGGTCGTCCTGCACTTCCATAGGATCGGGTTGCAAGCATCAACTGAAGCAAGAGTTCTCGAGAGGGTTCTGGCCATGGTTCCGTCCTTCTTCACGAATCAAGGAAGTAAGGTATCTGAACTGAAGCCAGAATCGCTCCAGAATCACCCACTCTGATATCCTGTTTGAACTTGAATGATGATAATTAATTACCTGAGTATCATATGGAATAAGAACCTGAAATTGTACGGCTGTATGATCTTTGAACATCGGTCGGCAGTCCCGACTCTCTACAGTCCGCCTTCATAAGGGAACCCTCATAGGACTTGCAAGACAGGATATCGGACGATTTATCAACGGTCAAACATTCCCGTTTAACCCTTCGATGAGAATATTCTCTCAAAGGACGTGCTCATAGTCGAATTCCCGGGAGCGGGACTATCCCATATCCATCGAGAAAAGTGGATCATCTGCTAGATACATATTGCGCTGGGGAATGGCCAGAAGAACTGTCTGGCGCTTCGGTACTGATTCTGGATTCCCTCTCAGGTTACTGTCTAAGAATGGAAGTAACGACGTTGGCCGATGAAGGAAATTCCGATAATCAGTTTGTCAACGAGTGAGTCCGAAACTTCTATCTCTTTCAGCAGACCAATCGCAGAGTTTATCGAAGCACATAGGTGGTGGTACACCTGGCCTTATGACTCCACGACATGCGGAGGATTGGAAGTCGAATTCAACGCATCTCGTATCCCGGATAGAGTTTCGAACCTGGTGCCACTGGGGGGAGTTCGTAAACCTCGAGCTTCGAGTGGGAAACGTCAGTGAACATGCATACACTGTACGTTCAATCCTCGGAAACGTATAAAATGCCAAAGATGTTTCTCTCTCCTTCAGATCGTTCATTGTCCTCCAACTGGTACGGCCAATCTCCCTTCGCTATCCACGAAGCTTACTGAGATTACTTGTTCTTTCTTTCCAGAACTATTTCAATCATGTTCCTCAAGTTATCGAAAGTTATCCTCGTCGCTCTTGTCGCCGCCACTCTCTGCAGTGCTGCATCCATCGCCCCACGGGATGAAAACATCAACGCCGGCCACGACAGCGCAGGCAAAGTAAACGCCCCCGCCGTTTGCGTGGTGAGTTAACCGTTTACGGCATATATTACTTAAGAGCAAACCAAGCCTAATTCAAAATTCACGCAGGAAGGTGAAAATGACGCGCAGCTTTGTTGGGATCACGATATCAGAAACCATATATTCCCCGGAGAACCTGAAAATTGCTACGGGGCGCACGTCACTTCAGCAGCAGAGCAAGCCTTTAATTCGGGCATCATTTGGAACCTTCGAGTCGCTAGTTCCAGCTCTATTACCCGCTTGATGAGCATGACATGGGACTATGGTGACGACAACCTGCTGGTAATTTATTCGACGTTTTAGTTCTTTCATGAATACTGACTTCGAATCCCTCGAACAGTGCCAGAAAACCGTTTGGAACAACATCCAGAACTATCGCCTCGCACCGGCCCTTGCACACTACACCAATGAATCTATCGAGGACATATACCTTGACATCATGGATCGTACTCAGTGCTTGACGGGTACTATCGTGGTGGATAATAGGTACGGCAACAAGATATGTGGACAACTCGTTATTGGGACACTCCCTACCCCCGGAAGGAGCTTTTATCCCAGGTCCATTGCCGAACCATCTGGCGCCGTTGGAACTGCTTGTTAAAGTTTCATCGATTGACTTGTAGTCCGGCGATTAGTGACGCGGAAGGGCTTGTAGCAAATCACGACTTTCCTAACGATTACTTCCTACCTATGCCTTCATTTTTTTCGTTTCCTTTTGTGTCGTGTCATCTAAATGAAATACTTATGTCGTCCTGGTACCTATCTGCAGTCGGAAGAGCTTTGCGATAATAATGAGGGTCAGGGTTCCGAGAGCTTCACGTCCTCGTGGCTGATCTCGGCCTATCACATATCTTGGGTCCCTCATCCGACTGAGAATAAGTAGATGTGTCCACAGTTAACATTGAGTTCCACGGGTAGTCTGGAAGTCATGACTACGACCGAAAGGAACCGAACGAAATCGAGTCGGAATTTTTCAATTGAGGACGAGGAGAAATGTCTGTATTGAATTTGGGGACTCAAACGCGCAATCACTGGCAGCTTCATAAGTGACGAGGAATTGACAGTAATGGCCTCCAGTTTGAAAGACTCGTTTAAGCCCATTTTAGAAAATCACTAGAAGTCAAAGATACGAGTATCCAAACGGGTGCGCTGATCCAAACATAACGAATCCAATACAACCGTCAGCAACATGATCCGTCAATACTCCTGAGATTTTACCAATACCGACTGCAAGCGATCATACGCTTCCGAATCCAACATCGCCTGAGATTTGCTCCAGTCTCCATGATCGGGATAGCTATTCAAATCGCTGCGGTGGGAGCGGTGGGAGTAGTTCATGCCTTCCAGGATCCGCGGAGTAGGCGTATGTTTGAACGATTTCAGTGAGGAGCGGGAAGATTCGGACACCAGATCGGCAACCGTATCGTATACCATAGCCCACACAAGATCGGTGGCGCAGGGCGTGAAATATTGGTCGAGGACGACTCCCTAAGACGTGAGCCCTCGCGCAGATGTCGCCGCAGGAATCCCTGGAAACCCGTGTTGGCATCACCGAAAGCTGCTCTATTTTTGAATACAAATAATTCAAGTCTCAAAGTGGTGAGGGCGGATAGGTCGATCGCGTCCCAGGTCTCACGTGGAGGAACCAAACGTGTGATCATGTGAGGAGAGGACTAGGGACGTCAGATTGGTCGCCCCAGGGAGAAGACGGCTGATTTCACTCCAGAATATCATATCATATTCACCGAATAAGAAGAAAAAGGGGCCCATGGAGGAAATATCGATCGACAGGGTGTCCAATCCAGACAAAAAATTCGCGAAGTGCGCGGAGGAAGAGAAAAAAAATTGCCGTCGGCAGGAGCAGGTACAAGCCATAAAGGTGGAGATTCTTGAAATAAATGTTGACTGCATTGGCGAGGGAGTAGAGTATGAAGATTCGCGACGATATTGCGAAGAAAGGCATTTGTCTTCGAGGAGGTCCTCCAATTGCGGTTTGTGTTGAGCTTCGACTCTCCCGTGGGTAATATCCTCAGGTGACAATCCACGGCGGTGGAAGAAGATTCGGGCGGTGTCGAGATTGGGGAAGAGGTGTAATTTGGCGAGGGTAGCTTCAAGCGTCGGTTCTGCTGAAGCTGGACATGGGTTGAAGTCCCTGGGTTGTAGAAGAACGGCTGGCGGCGTGGACTTACCAATCGCACCCGCCGTCCCGTAGTCAAGTTCATCCTGATACACCAATTCGCGAATATACTTCGCTAAGTTCGACTACCCATCCCCAAAGAGCTTCCAAAACCTCTTTAACCGCCGCGGATTTGCGGTGATTCTGAGGACCTTGAACGTGCGAGGCGTACACAGATCCTTGAAGTTTCGAGATACTAAGCGACACGAAAGGAGCTCGCGAATCATCGTGGAGAAAACCTTTTGTTCGAGCTGCGGGAAATAAGAAATGCAACTTGGATCCATAGGAGCGATTGGTTCGTTGAAGTAGATCTCTGCTTGTCATAGTTGGCAGCGACCTGGGGCACCACTGGTGAGAGATGTTTTTGGAGACCGCAAATACCATTCGACGTTGTGTTGATGAAATGTCACTTACCAACATCCTCGGAGTAGCGTCGCGTCTCCCAAGAACACAGGAAACTGTCGGTATTGTTCGTACATGCCGCGTGCGTATGTAGGGTGTCTGTCGGGTTCGGGAGCGTTGAGGTCGACGCCCAGTTCGTAAGAGTGGCAAGGGAGGGTTCTAGAAATTGTAAGTCCCCCATATATAGTATTGCATTGAGAAGATTACAGTACTTACCCTTCGATAATCTAGAGGGTGAAGGGTGATAAACCTGGACATCGGTAAGTTGGCCACGTTAATGGCGCTCCTGCGTATTGACTGAGGTAGATATTGCGCAGTATTTCATGTTTGGGAGGAAAGGTGACACTGGCCTACGATGAGAAAAATTGGATGAGGTGGTTGGCGAAGAGTTGGCAGCGTGGGAAAATCAACCACGTGGCGTCTAAATCAAGCACGAGAACGAACACACGCCGCGCTGGCCTATAAGTATTCTTTCAGTCGGGATGGCGGGAGTGTCCGGAGGGACGAGAATTTTGAGGAGGATGATGGAGGGGTAGAAAAGAGTATCGCGATATCACCCTTCTCATTTTTTGCGCACGACACTCATCACGATTTCGCAGTGGCAATGGCCAAGAAAAACTTGAAGAACAAGCAGATAAGTCTTTCTTTGTGCCTATTCTGGAGGAATGTCGTCTGATAAACCTGTATGTAGCTGAGTATCCGACCATGGAGCTTCTTCCCGGTCATTCCGCCACCTGGCTCGTTTCTGGATCCACCCCCTTCCATGGCCGCTTTGCTCCCGGGTAAGTAAGTCGCGTTGTTTTTCCTACCTTAGTATTCGGTACTCATTGATTTGCATTGGACAACCTCCCCCCGGGTTTCCGCCGTCAGGCCTTTCGCCTGGTGCTCATCCATTTCCACCAGGCGGGCTAAGGCTTTTTCGTTACAAATGGGGCAGCAACGTTGACGACGTCCTTCGGGGCGGCAATATATATAAGTGACATGGGTGAGTTTCCAATCACCCTCATTTGACATCGGTTGCCTTATCATAATGAAAATTCTGGAATACGCAGAGGCTTGACCATGGTATTCCTGGTGTACAACCGTTAACGTTTAGAAGATCATTCAATACTATGTCCATCAAAACACCTAGTATTGTTATCCGACGACACAAAATAAAACTATGCAAGTCATCATAAGAGAGGCATTCTCCAAGACGCAATGCACGAGTTACCCTCCGCGCTTCGCCTGAAAAAGCAATTGGCAACACGCCCCAGACCACCTAGCACGTATCGCCTATGTTACCTCCTTGCGCATAAATGTCCTTCGGATAACAACTCCTTCCAGGGGAAGGAAGGGTCCCAATATGGACATACACACATATCTTACCGCCATATTGATCGCTCACCACAATACTCCCAGACACACAGAGGTTCTGAGTGATCGTGTCAATGCATATATCCTTGATATTTTGAGCGGTATAGGGTGGAATAGGTCGCCCCGGGGGAAAGTTTGGAAGGTCATTCCACACGGTCTTCCGACACTGTTCCATTTTAATTAAGGTTTTTTTTCGAAAGTCAGTCCTTGACAAACTCAACCACTGCAAAAATGCGAAACATATTTACTTACCAGCTTGCTTCCACCATAATTCCATGACATTTGCATTAAACCGGTCATCAGGTTGGAATTTACGACCTGGAGATTGGTGATGGTGCCTGCCGTGGAGGCTTGTACTATTGTGGAAGTGACGTGAGTTCCGTAGCAGGTTGCTGGGTTTCCGACGAAGACGTGGTTTCCGATGTCGTGGTTCCAGCAAAGTTGCGGGTCGTTTATTCCTCTCTGTGGGGAAGGGAGGAGGGGACCATGGGATTGGATTTTTTTTGATTGGGATTTTTTTTTTGTGTGGAGTATGTAAATGAGGGACTCACTCTGCATACGCTGGCGGCGTTCGCGTTCTCCCAAGCTTCATCAACATTTTTGTCGTTTGTTTGCCATCGGAGGATAGATGATGCATGGCCGGCTTTGGCGGCGAGAAGCACGATGATGATGCTCTTTGATAGATTGAGAAACATGGGGGGAGTTGAAAGTAGTCTGTGAACAAATGAGCATGTTACTTTGACATCGAACATCGAGGATGATAGAGAGAAAGTTCCTCGCACCAGTGAGTGGACAATGAGCGATTCTATTTTGAAGCAATACCGTGGTTATCTTTATATCTTCGTCTATAGACGTCCTGCGAGGAGACTTGTCACATAAATCGTCCATTCATTCTTGCTTTGAATGCAATTCCTCGATGTGCCAACTACCAGTAGCACGCGGCTCTATGTGACGATGAATGATACCGCCACTGAGTGGTCTTATGGAGAGAAAGTTCTATGCTTACCCCAAGTCACAACTCATCGGGAAAATTTGGATATCTTATAAAATTTTAGTCGAAACCAACTTTCCCTCAAAGACTAGGTATGATATGGCCGTCGAAATCCCCATAGTATACGTACTCTAGCCTGAAATACCCCAGACAGTGCCGTCGTTCGTTGGTCCAACACCTCTAATTAAAAATAGTAATTTCGTGCTTTCATTATTCAACCTGGACATATATACATAGTGTCGAAAGGGAAATGACATCAAGAATAGATTATAATAAACAACTTAACAAGGTGCACAGCGGAGCATTCAGCAAGCTTTCAGTTCTGGTCGGTTGGTCAGTGGCGATTCCGCATTAAAAGGTTCACGGCGGTGGATTTTGGGGAATGCGGGCCGACTTTGGTGCTGAACACTTCTGGGCACTGTCGGGAGCATAAGTAGGACGACGGTGATGATGGATTCTGATGATGACGGTCCACCTCCTCTTGAGGGATGCTGAACCTGGCAAGTAAACGCGTCGACTACTAGACCCGGGAAGAGGGGAATATGCAGGCGGGGATCAGAGGAACATGTGATTCATCTATGTGTTTTCGTGGCGTGGAGGTAGATGGAGATCCGATCGATCAGCTCCAGCGAGACCGTTGGTTCCCCCCGCGGGGGGTTGCGTCGCATAGATATGAATGCGAGGAATCTCGCATATAACTTGGAAAGACGCTTGCGGAAGGCCATTAGGGAACGCGGGATACAGAGACGAGCTCCAGTGGATGTGGTTGAAGGGCAAGGAACATGAACTACGTTGCAGCCACGAGGCCTTGACATTGACGCCGGCTGCCGAAGATGTGGCTATGCATACGGCTGTTCAACTTTTATTACGTTCAATGTTCAACGTTCAACCTTCATGCTCAGTGCTTAACCCCCCGGAGGACGACTACAACTCTTATATACCATAAAGGATACAATATCCTTACCAGGTCCGGTAACTACCGGGATGAAAGACGAGGCAACGACCTGTAGCGTTGGTACTCAGGATGGGCGAGGGATCGGGAAGGGAAATCGGATTCCCGTGGCATAGGAGGCACGGAGAGCTTGGGGGCAAGAGTAGGCAGGGAATGTCAGCATTGGATGATGGCAGCGGCGGTTTGAATGTTCGAATATTGGATGGGCAGAAGGCGGGAAGCAGGTTGTAATTTCTATGGGAATGCGTTATACGGATAAGGTCGTGGAGATGACTGTTACCAGTGAGGAGAACCTCTACCGCAGCGGAAGGCATAACATAGAACAGTGACTTGACTTATGACTAGGACACACCACGGTACGTAGGATTTGAAAAGAAGACTAAGCCGGCGTGCGGAGTCGAAGTAGGGGAACGCTTTTTGTAAGACATTTTCGAATTGATGACCCGAAACGAAACGCAGAGTGCGCGACTCGGCTTATAAGACTCTCCGGTCTACGATATCCATTTAACAAACCAGATGTACGGGAAGGGCGAAGCGTCTGTAATAGACGCATACCAATGATATAATTGTGGGGAAACAACGAAGATATGAACACGACGCGAAACTCTCAGCGACGTGCTGGTTTGAAAATCAAAAAAAAATTGGAAGCCGAAGAAGGGGAGTTCATGGACCCTCGACGTCCTGAGGTGGCGCAACTACGAACAGAAGGATAAATATTTAGCACGAGAATGGAAAAACATTTTCAAGAACGAAACAAAAGAAAGCAAAGAACGGACGAACTGGTCAGATACCGTTGTAGCAAGGTAAACTCACAGCGTCTCTGCAAATCAAAGACGCTCGTGGTACAGTAAAAAAGATATGTCATCATAGAAAGATCTGGGCAGGAACGCGAAGGTGGGGCGGGGACGAACGAATTTCGGTGACCCGCAATGTGCCAAGCATCGGAACTTCGTCCCCAGAATGCGATCGCATTTCAGGGGTGCATTCCTAGATCCACGAAAAGGGTCAGTAACCTTGTTTAAAAGAATATGAACACAAAGAGGGGGCGTCACCTACTATCGTTAAATATAACGTCATAACACCCCGACGCCCATTTTGCTGACAGTTGGGGTGTAAAAATCGGACAGTGTGGATATTTTTTGTAATCATGTGTCAAGCTGGATGAAAGGAACGCGGATTGTTGCGAAAGCGAGGGCGAGAAAAGGAATGAAACACAAGGTGGGAATACGAGATACGACGCAAGCAACAACTTGCGTTTATCCAATAATGCTCGAGGAATGAATATCAAGGCTCCCGTGCGCGAGAAGAAATACCCGGCCGGTTCAGGTATGCACCAGAACCTGGATGTTTCGTCCCTCGTAACACCGCCCGTAAACATTTCATAGTTCACGTTTCCTTGACGTTGACGTGTTCGAGCATGGATACGGGACATATGTCCATTCACGATGATTCGGAAAGTTGTGCATTGTTTTCGTCAACGTCGTCGTCGGGCTGGGAGGAGATTAGGATGCTGGTTTCGTACCCAAGGAACCTCGAAAATGGGTTAAGTAACATCTTCCGTTCGACAGGTTAACGTAGACACTAACCTCGTCGGCATCCTCTCTCATCTCCATCTCTCCTTCATCGATGGTTCGGTGATGAGGCGTTCTCCACGAGAGGCGACGATAATAAAGGCTGTTGTTTTTGGGACTGATGGACTGGGAGTGGGGCAACGATGGGAAATCCGACTGATCCTGGATGGCCTCTGCAGTGCGAATCGTCTGGCCGTCCTCGATATGAATCTTTTTACCCCCTTCATCATGCCGTCTGGTATTTCGCGTGAGACACTGAGATACCTAGGTAGCAAGAATTCAAGTGGTAAACGTCTATTGGCCGTGCGATAATGATGGTCACCTACTATCAGGCGTCACTGGCTCAGGACCTGCACTGCCTGATGTTTTAACAAATGTTGATGGACCGGGTGTCACCGACTCAGGGCCACTGACTGATATGTCGCTGAATGTTGATGGACCGACTCAGGTGCCAAAGGGGAAGAAACGGACAGCCGGTAGAGCGAAGAAGCCGACCAAAGCAAAGAGCAAGGCTAAAGGAAAGAATGCCAAGACGAGTGTGACTGTAGCCCCACCAGTTCCCCAACCCCGACCCCAACCTCGCCCGATCAAGAAATCAGGCCCCACACAGCCGACTGGACCAGTTGAGTCAGAATCTACTGCGCCAGTCCAACGACTTGAGGCTGAATCGGGGCCGGTTGCCCAAATCCAACCCACCTTGGGCTCAGACAACCCGACTCCCTCTACCCGACCCAACGATGTCGCACCTGGAGAACTTGGCCGCAGCAAACGACAACCGGCCAAACGGAAATTGGATGCTTGTTTAACCTTGCAGTTTAAAGCAGCCGATGAGAAAGCAGCAAGGGAAGCAGGTAAACGCCAGCATACGAAATAGCATTGTATTGTACATCCTGTGTCATGATTCCAATGAAGTTGGCACCGATTTTGTTCGTTGAGAAAATCCACATTGATGATCCTTATTATCATAGTCTAATCTCTCAATGAAACTTTGAAAACAAGTAGAGAATATCCATAGTGATGATCTATTCCTTATTATCATAAAAGCTTGAGTTCATTCAGTGAGCTACTTGAGCAACATGTCTTCATCTTCGCCCGACTCGTTGGGCTCACTGTATGCATGATTGTGAATCGGGGCTGACTTGTCACGTTTCCTGAGGAGCTTTTCAAGTCGGGGCCAACTACTTCCTTTCCTTTCCACAGCGACAAAAAATGAATATATTTTTGGGGCACTTGAGTGCCCCTTGTAAATATTTTTTTGGGGCGCACCCCGCATACATGATGGCAAGAAAAAAATCATATATCCGACAACAAAAAAAACCCGCCCCCGATCGACTAACCGCGCTTCGGGTGTTTGTGCTTGCCAGCATCTGGAAGAGCCGATCCCCCACGTTTCTTGCCATTGGCCAGAGGCACCTCCTGTTCCTCTTCTGAGCCTGAGTGGTCAGTCAGAGGTGAAGTGGGTTCTTCGAGAATCGGGGCAGCCGATTGACCAGGGGGTGTGGTGGTGACCGGCTCGTTTGCAATGGCGGCATTGGCGGGGGACGTCGAGTCAGTGGTGGTGATGGTGGTGGTGGTAGTAGTGGTGGCGGGAGCCAGAGCGTTGGCGTTGGGGAAGTGGGGGAGGTGAGCGGGTTGTTGGAGATTGGGAAGGGGGGGAATCTCCAGCAGAGCTTGCAGCGTCTGCGTTGTCTGCTCAAGCCGATGTTGCCTCAAACTCTCCTCAACAAGGACAGCGTGCATGTCCCGCAGCACTGTCATGACACCCAAGTCCCGACCCGATGTGTTCTCCCACAGAGAAAGGAGTCCCGCACTGCACCACTGTTGAGTGGTTCGGTTCTCTGTCTCCATGCGGGCGATTTGCTGGGACAGCTCTGTGATCTTCTCTTGATCGGCCTGATGAGCCGACTCGTATGCCTTCAACCTCTCCATGATGTCGGTGGGGACGAATGGAGCTAAACTGATGTTGAGCTTGAGAAACAAAAAAAGAAAGTCTACAGAAAAAAAACTCACGGCGATATTCACCTGACTCACCAGCAGGAACGGTTGTCGCCTTCTTGCGAGATCGGACTTTCTTGGTCGGGGACCCTAATAGCCCTTCCTCCACTCCCTCCGCCTTTGCTGTCGACCTTGCCCTCACAACCTCCAACGGTATTCCAACCGACCCCGATGGACCTGCTTCAGGAGCGGCTTTGCTTGCTCCCCGACCACCTGTATGCGAACATGCTGCTTTCCAGTCGTAGCACTGGTAGCAAGCTGTGTTGGGGCCACGGGCCTGCGGGTTGACGTTGCACGGATGACCAAGTCCCTCACACCTCTTACACTTGGTGAGGTGCAAGGACATGCCAGCTGTGCTTACGGGCTGCTTGGCGCCATTGTTGGTGGGTGCATCCTCCTCGTTTTCTTCGTCGGCTTCATGGTTCGAGTCATCCTGCTCGTCGACGACCGGCGCCGATTTTTTGGGGCGACACTTTTTCTTCGGCTTGTCAGTCGGGGCAGTTGGGGCCGATTTGCTCGACGGTTTGGTCGAACCTCGTGCCATCGGGGGAGGTTTGCTCGAACCCGCTGTAGCTTCTGCCGTCTTGCTGGGACCCAGTTTAGTGGGGGGGAGTGGTTTGTGGGGGAGGGTGCTCTTGGTCGGGGCTGGGGGGAGAACGGGGCTGGGGGAACGACTTTGCTGATCGGGTGGGGCTTTCCATGGATCAACCGGCTCATTTCTGCACCATCTGAAAACGGCGTCGCGAAGTGATTGAAGGTGAATGGGGGGCTGGTAACCCTGCGACGCGGTATGATTGTAGATAGGAGCAACATGGTGGATGAAGGTGGGGGGAGGCAAATGTCGAGTCGCGTCGTGCAAGAGGTCGAACTGCTGGAAGAGAGTGTCGTGTTGCTGGGCATATTTCTTCTCGTCCTGTACCACCGTGTACAACTCCCTTGCCCATGCCATGAGCCGTTCCTTGGGAGGTGGAGTGGTCGTTGTGGGTTGGGTGGGCTTGGGCATTGTGGTGAGGTGAATGAGCGATGGTTGACGGGGACGTGTTGGTGGTTGAAGTTGAAGAAATAATTAAGCTTTGCCAAAAAGTTACGAATGCGATCAGGTGACATGACAAACATGTGCATGCAAAGTAACTTTTTTTTACCATTGTTCTTCCTTCCCATTCCTCGTTCTATTCCTGTTGTCGCTCCTTGCGACGTGTTGTCACTTCCAATGCAAGGTATACATCATTGAATAATGTGTTTCTCCCCTTTAAATGCCCATCACTAACATTATTTATTCTTCAGGCCAACAAGTTCCAAATTTGAAGCGTGGCAGGCTGATCTCACATGGAAATGACCCTGCTGGTAAGTCCAACTTGCTTGAATGAAGACACGATTTCTAATCGGTCATGTAAGAACTGCCCCAGGCCGACGGGCTTCCACCTTTTCCCGAGTCGGGTCCCATAGTTGAATTTCAGAATTTGCCCCCATTTCCTGATAATAAGGCTCTGCCCCGATTTCCTGATAGTGACATGGATACATTTCCTGAGTCAGGCCCAACAGTCCCATCCGCCGTGTTACCCACATTCCCCCCGTTCTCTGACGCCATTGACTTTCCCCCATTTCCGGAGATGGGCCCGACTGGCCCATCCCCCGACTTACCCACCTTTGCCCCATTTCCTGACCCGGTTGGCTTGCCCGCATCTCCCGAGATGGGCACAGGGTCAGCACCCGATTTCCCACAATTTCCTGAGTCGGGCCTGACTGGACAATCCCCCCATGCGCCCAAGCATTTACCACCATTTCTGGAGTTGGGCCCGATTGGTCCACCCCCCGATATGAACATGTTGCCTCCATTTCCTGACTTACCCAATTTCCCCCAATTTCTTGAGTCGGACCCAACTAGACAATCCTCCCATGCGCCCAAGGATTTACCGCCATTTCCGGAGTTGGGCCCGATTGGTCCACCCCCCGATATGAACATGTTGCCCCCATTTCCTGACTTGGAAGATTTACTAGCATTCCTGGAGTCGAACACTGCTGCCTTCCCCGCTTTTCCAAGGAGTCCAAATCCGACCAGGTTTTCTGACCTTAACCGTGGTGACTCCCCTCAGCCTCTCAAAAACACACACACAAGGCCAACATCACCTGGCGATGACCATCCACACAAGAAAAATAAAACCTCAGCTCCGTCGGGACCAATGTCTGACCCCAAAGCAACCCAACAACGGAGTCCCACCCCAGAAGATTTGTCCCGAGGTTTAAAGCACCGTCGGCTGGGTGATCTACGGCTGGTGCACCCCAAGTATTTCATTGTAAGTGCAACATTTTTGTCTGCAACCGAGCCCGATTCAAATCTTTCTGAAGCCAACGATTGAGGAACTCAATGTAGCCCACAACAAAATTCGCCCACCCAATGGCGAACACCACATTCCATACCACATTGGGTATGAGCTTGCCCTTTCAGAAGCTAAGAGAACACTTGAATACCAGGAAGGCCTTGAGGATGAGGTGATTGAGGTCCGCGAACGCATGGACAGGGCCCGATGCAATATTGAAAGATGGATGGAGCACTGGGGTCTTTGAAAGTTTTTGACTTCGAAATTTTTTGGCTGTGGTATACCTGTTAGATAGTACTGGACTAATTCTTGCAACTGACAATTCGTTGTACTGGGCGTTCATGTTATGAATTCTCTCAACTCAGTCGGGTCACAGCTGCAAAGCTTGACATGTAAGGCAATAACCTTGACATAGAAAGGTCATCCTCGAGAGCCGATTTATGTGGTGGGAGAGGGTTACAGTTTCAATCGGATGGGGCGAACCAATATGGGTGCAAAACTGAAACCAATGATTATGGAATGACCCAAAAAAAAGTGGTTTCAATCGGATGGGCATACCTGGGTATCATTTCAATCGGATGGTACAAACCAAAAAACCAAAAAAAAAATTCATGTGTACCAACAAAAAGCTGTTTCAATCGGATGGCGCGAACCCAAAAGAAATATTTCAATTGGCGTACCTGGGTATCATTTCAATCAGATGGTACTTTCAATTAGATGGTATAAACCAAAAAAAAGCGGTTTCAATCGGATGCTTTCACTCGGATGGGGCGTACCAGAAAAAAAAGTGCATTGCAATCGGATGGGACAAATCGGATGGTGCAAACCCGAAACAAGGATTTCAATCCGATGGCGTGACCCAAAAACATTTCAATCGGTTGGTGCTTACCAAAATGGGTATCATTTCAATCGGATGGCACAAACAGGCCCTGTCTACAATGGTACATAATGTCAATCCGCTCTTCAGTATTAGACGGGTCATTATTACTAGACTGGCTGACAAACCAATCCGATATCCAAAAGAAAGTCGGCTTCAGTCGGATGGCGCAAACCAAAAAAGGCCGATTGACAAAAGCCAATTTTACTAATGCGCCTACCCTACCCACTAAAAATTTACAGATCGACAGACCCACCCTACCTATCCTGACAATACCATCCTACCCCCCGGGACGCAGATTAGTAGTCGGGTGAGGGGGGGTATCAGCTCATCGGTCAAGGACGGACTATACCCCGGGCATCAGCTCAGTCCGCTGGCCCCGTCTACAACGGTACATAATGTCAATCCGCTCTTCAGTATTAGACGGGTCATTATTACTAGACTGGCTGCAGGCCTTGGTTTAGGTTGGTCGGGCTTGGTTGCTGTTGGTTAAGGCCATATATCATTACTTTGAAGGTAAAATCTTGGCGTGTGCACTTGCTTTCATCACTGAGCGCTATGGCACCTATTTTGCTTACTGGACCGGGCTAACAACTGAGTTTATTTCCCTTTTTGTCAACTCAAAACTGTGGTTATCTGTATATATTTCCTATTGTTTCAAGGCAGTAGGCAAATTATATTCTGTTGGGTTGATTTGTGAAAGGAGTAGTGTAAATACATCCAGGGTACATAAATTCTAGTACTAAAAACTTTTAATTCTGGTGACCAAGGGTGCCTCAATTATCAGCCACACCAAGACCTGACCAAGTCTGACCAAGAAATAGCCGAGGTGCACCAGGCATGATCAAATTGAACTAAAATCACCCCAAAGCACATTCTGGGAGTACTCTGCAACACTGCACCCCTTTGGAGCAGATGCTGGATGCTGCCAATCTTAATGATCCTAGGAGCTGGCCAACATGCTTCCCAGGGTTCCGAGATGGGGTTTTTATAAGCCGTGGTTATTGTTCAAATGCATGGTGGCTCAGACTCGGGGGATATCCGAAGCATAGCTAACAGCCCGCTTGGTCAGCCTCGAAACTCAACTCAAGAATCATTACTACTCTGAGGTTAAACGATGCATGAATTGAATTGTGTATTTCACTTGACTTCTCACTATCTATCTCTGTGACAATCCTCCCTTTATGGGGGATTTTTCCTGGATGGGTGATAAATATCCTCGCCAGGGATCAGAGTGCCGGCAATAGTAAAGATGGGGAATGTGTTTGTATGAAGCATTGAACTTGGTGACTCACTATCAGAGTGGGATTTACTGTTGATGTCACTATATCCTTTTGTGGAGAAGAATACGGTAGTCTGGATAACCATGTCACAGTGATAATAAAGGCACTGATTATCACTGGGAGGAACAATTACACAGGGACCATCATCCCATGAAAATATAACATAATGTGCTGTGGTAAGTTTGACATTAGGAGTAGGTCAATGTATATATGATAATGTGTATTTCAAAATTAAATTCGAGGTCAGGTGCAGCAGGCGGTTTACCTCCCAATAGGCTGGGTGTCCCATGTGGAAAAAAAAGAAAAAGCAGTAAAGAAAGGGGGAAATTGAGAAATGACTGTAGGGCTTTAAAAAAAACATCCTGGTGTATCTAAGGTCAGGAAATGCTATAAAGTGTGTTTTTCTTGATTGCAGGATGCACATAAAAAAAATCTGCACACTAACGCATGCAGATTCCGGAGCATGAAACATCAGATTTTCTGTGATAGGATCGAAATTTTCACTTTTTGAACTCAAATCTGACTCTCAGAAGCCAAGTTTCAGCCATTGCTCCATCATGTATGTATATAACTGCGAGGAATATTATCATATTTTTCCCATAGCTAATAAGCCCACAACATGCGAGCAGGAATGCGATTATGGATATGGAATTGCCAGGAGATCACATGTCAGCACAGCCACGAGTTATCTGGCATTATCTGACATTGCTAAATTATAGTGCATCCACAGCATTTTTGGCAATTGTAAAAGGATAGAATGTTACTAATAGCTTTAATTTATGTAAATCCCAAGTTTGAGAGGTAATAACTAAATACAAGTACTATAAATGTGATAATACCAAGATAATACAGTAAAAAAAGTCCTTGGTGACTTTCACATGGTGGCAAATAACTTTGGCAGGGAGACACTCATTTGAATTGCTATGTGAGTTCTGGGGCAAAACACGAAAATTTAAATGGGCCAAACAACTTTAATTCATGCTATATATGCTCTTGAAAAAAATCAGATTTATACCTGCAGCCATCGTTGATGGGCGAGCAAGATAGTTATCTGCCCAGAGATTGCCGGGCATATAAACACCCAGCACATCCAGTGGTAAACCGAGCAGGCCTCGCCTCCCATTTCAATCACCACCACCACCACCACTGCCGCTGTTACCGCCATAGGTCATTCTATTGGCAAGGGTTTCTATTGGCGAGATATACATCTACAAGCACCACAATAAAACCAAAACCACAGCCCAATCACTTATTTCCAACACTACTCTGATATTCTTTAAAATCATCATGTCTCACATTTGTTTCACTTTCATCTTCGCCACTACTGTATACAACGTACTCATTGCGATGCGATAGGCTTCAGAATCGTCGGTCCTTGAGTAATAACGGTTAAGGATTTTCTTCGCGAGGCCGAGTGCTGAGCGGATAGCTGGGGAGATTGAGGGATCATTTGCTTTTGTGGTCAGGCGGTCGTTGACGATATCCATCGTCAGAATAACTTTTGCGAGGTTAGGTGTCGCACGCAAAAAAAACAATGTCGCATCCTTCAACACCTAAGTATCAAGGACCAAGTTACGATCTATTATCTAAGCATACCGCGGAATGAACAACTCACTTCCAAAATTTCACACAGCTGCTTGACTATTTTCCACTCCTCCGCTGTTAGCTCAAACTCTCGCAAGTCATTTCTGCGGTCACCTGTGTAGCTGTTGATGGCCTTGCGGTGCTCCAAGACAAAACGCAGCATGTCGTGAGTTGAATTCCACCGTGTGGTGACATCTCGAGGGATTAATTTGAATTCCAGTTTTAATTCTTCGAGACAGCGAGCCCAAGCGGGCAGTAAGAGCGTCGTCGAGTTAATAGTCTTGAAGGAAATTTTCCGGACCTGATACATATGTAAGCCCTCCATAGCATACTTATTATTGAATTTAACCTTGACTAAAAGCATTGACACAGGTCGAATCAATTCCTGGAGAACTTCACGGTGTGCCTGCGATAACGCCGCCATCTCATCAACCCAGCCTTCTACATTATCATCTTTCCCAACATCTCCAGCTTCCGTTACATGCTCCAGCAAGGTTTCACGTGTCTGTTGGTCCTCAGTATCGATATCGCCTGCGAGTCCATGAAGTTCACAGTCGGGGTCATCAGCAGCGCCTCCGGGGGGTAGTTTTGGAACGTCGAATTGTCAGACAAGGGTTCTTGCAACGAGGTTATTGATGTGGAGGAAGCAATGTGTATGGTTGACCTTCGAAAAAGCTGGGAGCAAGTCCTCAAGCTCGTCGATCATCGCATCATTATTTGAGGCATTATCACAGGTAATGCTGAGGATCTAGGTATGTTGTTAGGATTTTTATTGGTGTTCTGGATGAATGCTCACCTTATCTGACAGACCGAACTCATCCAGGATTTCTGCAAATGCAACGGCGAGGTTCACGCCAGTATGTGACTGTAATTTGAGGTAAGCATTATCATCCTCATTATCCTTAGCATGTCACAGACCTTCGCTACCTCTACAACATCTAGAATCATGCATACCGGCTCCCCATTATGTTCGAAGTGGACGGTTAATGCAACATAGGCTCGGTGATTAGGAGATGTCCACGCGTCAGTTGCGAAATGAAGTTTTCCTTCGTGTTTCTGTGGATTGGTAAGTTTTTTTCATGTACTCTAGACACTCAGGTCACTCATATATAACAAGGATGCAATACGTTGCCGTGAACGGACAAAGACCAAATGAACATCTCGCGAGACGGTTGTGGATGAAAGTAAGTAATACTCGGGGCGCCCTGTTTTCATCAAGTTCCTGAACCCACGATCCTCGACAATACTGAACGGTCGTGAATTTTCAGATACCCAGCGGACAATCTCGGCCCTGTAAAAGTTGTCAGCATCAAATATAACGAGAAGGAGATGACACTGACTTAGTTTCAGTTTGAGTATATTGCCTGTGCGAGTAAGTGACCTTTCCTTTGCCCTTTACCTGGAACGCTGCTGCAATTGACCCGTCTTTAGACTGTGCAAGAACTTCTCGGGCCTCTGTCGCATTTTTTGTTCCCATCGCCCCCTTTACCGTGTCCGGACCCCAGCAGAGTTTGGCATGTTTGTGTAAGTTGCTTGTAGACCCCGCGTCCTTTTTATCTAAAAACCGATGGACTGTTTTGCTACAGCTCGAGGCAAAACAACGAAACTCATGATAACGACGACCATCTTTGTATCCAACAGTAGGTACTGTGTGAAAAAAGGCATAAATCGGTGAGTTCCAGTCCTCCATGAGACGTTCTACGAAAAAATTATTCAGCCATGTTCACGTTACAATTAGATGCATCTTAACTGAGCTCGGCCTCTGACGCCTCGGCATCCTCATCATGTGCACTGCCGTCCGACTTTCTATTGTCCTCCTCTTCTGATATCTCGGTGACGGAAGGCGGTTGTGATGGATCACCACGTGAGGTCTTTTGAACCGGAGGCTCAGCAATCGGGGCATCAGCAGTTACCACCGAGGCCTACTTATATGTCAGTGAGGTTCATTTGATGAGTAGCTTCTTACCTCGCTGATAGATCCCTTGTCATTTTCCGGTACGCTCCATTGAGATTTCTTTTTCGGCAGCAACTTTGATAAGACTTTCTTTTTGGGCTTCTTTGTCGGTCCCTTAGGATTAAAAGGTATCGAAAATTGTCAGATATAAAGAGTGCGACATTTACCTGATTATTGATAGAAGCCTCATCATCGCTAGATAGAACTTGCCAGCTTTGCTTTTTGGGGATCAGAAACTGCCACGCTTTAACTGCCTTGTCCTTGACACGGCTAGGCCGCGTGGGATTGCCATCACCAGCGCTGTCAGCCATATATGGTGTGTAGGGAAAATGGTGATGTTGTCGGATATTTTTTTTGCCCTTGGGGCATTTTGGTGGCTTGGTGGCTTGGTGTGAATGTACAGTTATACCTTATTATATAATTTCTTGTCAAAAAATAATATGGGTATCTGCGGGTCAAGGGTATTTACTTGTCTACCCGTACCCTAACCTGCATATACCCCTACCCGTGACCCGTGCGGGTATGGCCAACCCATGCAGTTGCCTAATTCCACTGCACGCAATATCTGGAAGAAGTACCAGAAACACAGAACCACTGCAAACTGCCCTAGGTCTGGCCAGCCACAGAAGGTGACAGACCATACTGTCTGCCAGATAGTTCAAATGGCCATGAAATCATGTTGAAAGCCCTTTTGAGAGATCAGCAATGAGGTGGTGCCTAATCTTGCTGAGATGACAGTGAGGAGGCTGTTAGTTGGTGAAGGATTTCACCGACGCGTTGCACGAAAGGTGCCATATCTCACGAAGGCACATAAGAGGCACAGGCTATGCTGGGCACAGCTTTATTGATGATATTGGGAGGAGCAGTGGGGAAGAATAATTTGGTCAGATGAAGCATACATTTACCTTGGGGATGATCGTGGCCGTGTGTACGTTACATGGCGCTCTGATGAAGAATACATCCAGGATTGCCTTGTACTGACCTTCAAGCAATCTTCAGTATGTGTCATGGTGTGGGCCTGTACTATGAATGGCCAGAAAGAACCCCTCGTTGTTCTGGAATATCCGGGAGGGAAGTGTGGTGGAATGAACAGCTCTCGATATTGAGAACAGGTTTTAGATGGGGTTTTACAGGGGTTTTATGATGAGATGAAGAAAACAAAGGGTTTAGTTACCTTTCAGCAGGATGGTGCATCCAGTCATACAAGTAAGTCGACACAACAATGGTTTTCACAAAACGAGATCCCACTTCTTTTCCACCCACCATCTTCACCAGACCTTAACCCCATTGAACCTGTTTGGCATGAGCTCAAGACTATGCTCAGAGCTCTTCCGCATCCTCCTAACACTGTCAATGAGTTGAGAGATGCAATTCAGACTGCCTGGGATGAAATGCCAATCGAGGATATCAACAAGCACATTAAGAAGATGCTAGAGCATGTTGAGGCAGTTTCGAAGGCAAGGGGTGGTCATACGAGGTTCTAATTTTGCATGTATATTCCTATATATTTCTAAAATCTACTCATATAATATTATAATAGTTCATCATGTTACTGAGCCACAATGCTGAAACGAAGTTTGCAGAAGAGGATGTGCAAAATGGATAAATTACATAATCACAGATACTAAAAGTGGGCACGAGTATAGTATCTAATTTGCCAGTGATGGATCCGGAATGACGTTACGCACATCCCGAGAATTTAAATTGGTCAAAACAGGCTCAGCCATCAAATTAGCACGCGAGGAAAATAGTGTTGCTATGAACCGAGTTGAAGCGAACTCAAGCCCTTGGCTAATTTTCTTGAGCCGGCTTGAGCAAAACTTGAGCGGACTTGAGTGGGTTGCCCGATTTGGGTTCAGCCATCACTTTCTCTTGTATGTCCTAGTTTTTTTCAAAAATGGGTGAGCAATTGGACTTGATTTATATTTCTTTAGGTAGCTTTATTCATTCCCTACATAATGATACCAAAATTTAAGTCAATGGATAAGGTTTTAAAGTGCCTAAGATTGATTATTTCTGGGAGATGTCATGTGACCTATCCTATCATTTCCTGGAGGAGCGAAGATGGGGTAGAATCTTTTTGCTCGTCATTCTATGGACTAGTTATGTACAGGTAGAAGAATTTAAGTGAGGTCATTTCATGTATTTTTGTGAGATGCAAATTTACGTGTGGCCATATTACCATAACTTACAAGCAAGCCAGTTTGTCAACATTCTCTGCACAAGGTAATTGGTGTGTGATCTGCCTGTTCAATTTTCTATTTGTTGCCAGGGAGTGGATAGTGTCTAGAGACATAATTATTGGTGAGACTTGTTAGCAGAGCCAACCATCTACTGTACTATTATGACCTAGTGTTCACAAATTTAAAGTTTTTGCTCACCGAGATGGCTGAAAATTTTTCTTTTGATTTAAGATGAATAAAAGAAAGGTCTTTTTTTTCAGTGTGATGTGTGATGTGAACACTGGGTCATAATAGTACAGTAATGGGTGTTTAGTGAGTGTCGAGCTTTATAGTACAAATGCATTGTAGCGGCCCAGGAACTTCGCTGTCCAGAAAAGGGTTGCATCAAAAAGAGGAAATTGATCTGTGCCTGGCTGCTCAAGTTCAGCTCAAGCAGAGCATGCTTGAGTGGTCTGATTTGGTTAGACCAGAACTTGAGCAGGCTCTGCTCACAAGCGAACTCGGTTCGTAGCAACGCTAGAAGGAATGGTGTTATGCACCAGCTGAGAGTTCAAATTAGTCAAAACAGGGTCAGTATCAAATCAGCTGATGATGGAATGGCTAGTGTTTGAAAGTCCAGTCTGGTCTGGTTTTCTGACCCCCAAGGGCGTTAACCGTAACCATAACCAGTCTACCTTTGTCCCGGAAGTCAAAAAAACGGACCGGACTGCAATAAAAATGCAGACCGCAGTTTTAACCAGTCTTTAGACCAGTCTCGGTCTGCACTGGTTAAAACCTGTTTAAGACTGGTTTTTGAGAAGTATTTTACAATTATGAATCGGTAACTCTATTAATCTTCTTCTTAGCTTCAAAACAAGCATGATAACGTGTATTTCCATTGAGAATTGGGTTTTCTATAAAATAAGTTTGGTACATCTTCTCTTTTCAGCAGTTTTTTTACATTTTCAACCATAAGTTTATCAGTTTTTGACCGGAAAATATATGCCTAGGTGCATTTTAAAGGGTATTTAAGGGGCTTCAAAAAACTGGTCTTAACCGGTCAAAACCGTTTCACTTGGACCGGTCTTTTTGCGGTCTTCACATCTCAAAAATGAAAAGACCGGACCACAGGTCCGGTTTTTTGCGGTCTTGGTCCGGTCTGGTTATGGTCTTTTCCGGTTACGTGACCGGGTTCCAAACCCTAGGAATGGCATTACATACAAAATGAGAGTTGAGATTGGTGAAAACAGGGTCAGTGTAAAATTGCTGGTGATGGAATTGCATTACACACCTCCTGTGCAGATCAAATGGATTCACACAACATCAGTATCAAATTAGCTGGCAATGGCATGGCATTACGCACCAGCTGAGAGTTAAAATTGGTCCAAACAACATCAGTATCAAATTAGCCAGCAAGGGCATGACATTACACACCAGCTGAGAGTTTGAATTCGGTCGCAATCCGCTCAGCCGCTTAAAACTAATGCGGTAATTGCAGTGCATCGGATCCATGGGCGGAGAACTGAGGACTGTGGACTCGGAGGATCCCGACAACGTCGGTAGCAAACAAATAGAATGGTTTGGGTAGCCCCCTGAATGCGCCCATCTTGGCGATAACTTGGCCCGACTTAGGAGCATTTCCACCGAGTCAGGAAGGCGGGTTTGATCTGATATAAAAGGCAAATCATAGTCACGGGCCAGCAAGCGCGTCTTGATGTAGATAGGGGTGCGCCGCAATGCAAATGAGAATGACTGCAGCGGCAGCAAGCGCGTCTCGATGTAGATAGGGGTGCGCCACAACGCTAATGAGAATGACTCCAACGTTGGTGTTCAAATGAGACAGAGTCATAAATCATGGCCAATGGGCTACCTTGGGGCTACCAGAGTAATTTAAACATTATTGATCAAGCACTGACAGAAATCGCAGCGACTCACGGTAAATTGAACTCTTTTGTCTCCTTTTCTCAAAGGAATATTTAGCAAATGACTCGGAGTCCTGGGTGATGGATATAAAAGCAGGTGAGAGATGAGAGATATTGCAGTCAAGAAAGCCAGCCAACTCAACTCACTAGTTCGAAGTTTTATTATCATTTTCATTCATGTCTATGCCGTCTCTCCATCCGAGGCCTCTGGTCACGTCGTCAACATGTCCTCGCTGCAAGAATCAAATGTTAGGTCGCGTCGAGGTCTGCCGTGGTGAAGGTAATGTTTTGAGCAACTACGGTCGTTGGTATCAGCGAGTACGAGCAGCATTTTAATATCATTCAGGTTGGAACTACGAACGCTGATATTTCTCATATTTAGTGTACCGATGGTGTTGGATGTGGAGAGTATCTCTGGCACAATGATCCGACCAACGCCAACGATATTCCTGAAGAGATCCAGCTTCGGTTTTCTTTGCGGAAGTCAGCCGATGAGTCGAACGTCCATATCCTCTGCCAGGTTCCCAATTGTCGTTCGGCGAGTGGTCAGCCTCGTCAGGCCAACAAGCATTGCGAGCGAGCGCCTCAACAGTGCGCATCATGCTGCAAGACGGCAGGGGGTTGTCGAAAGCACAAGATCACTGGTGCAACCACACTTACTTCGATGGCAGCGCATTCTTCGACCCAGTCTCAATCAGCTCCTAATCAGACGTCCAGCGGCTCCCAGGGAGAAATCCGATCTACCTATGCGCGGCCTTTGGATGACTCTTATGGGAATCCATATACTGTAGCCCATGAAGAACGCGAAGCGAATGACCGCAGGGAAGTCCAACGGCAGCGGGTTTTACAGAACAGGAGAAATACGGTGATTGTTGTGATTTGGGGCAAGGTATCTCACTTAATTTCTGATGTCGTGTACATTCACTGACAGAAAACCACTTAGCCTGACCAGAAGCCTGCGGTGCTTAATGTCATATCGCACAATCCCAATATCCTTGTTCCTGGCAACCACCCAAGAATTGTTTCACATTTTAAGGACTCGTCCACTTCGTTGGAGCCAATAATTCAAGTGTTCCATATCCTCCCCCGGCTAGATTGGATCTCACAAACATTGGACGTTCCTGTCGATATCATCGTGGGCGGAAGAGCCTTGATTCGTTCTCAGAATGTTGCACTCGAAAACTGTCCGACCATAGATGATGAAATCGCATCTCTTTTGCGCGCCCAACTCTATCAGCAGCCAGTTTATGGAAGTTCTGTCGGTCCCCACCCCACCTCGTCTCCCCATATACAGTCCACCCCAGGAAGTGCTCATATTCATGGCGGCTCTTCCTCCCTTACCTCTGTTTCTTCGGCCATTGCTATTGCGCCAAGTCTTGCATCCACATCCAACTCTCGACCCCGAGCAAAGGCCCCAGTGCCATTCCCTCCTCGGTATACTTGTGATGCAGCGGCTGGGTTCTTTCCGATGCTCAAGGCCGACACTTCAACCGTTGCTCTTGCCGCTGCAAGTTTCAGTGAGAATTTTCCTGGATGCAGGTTTAATAAATCGACATATTACAAGCATCGGGCCTACTTCGACGACGCTGAGAAAGCTGGGATCCTCAAAGATTTTATTGAATATGGTAAATCTGACGAGGGAAAGTGGTCTAAGTTGACGAAAGGTCAGCTCCCTATCTTTCTAAGATATGTTTTCCATACTAACAAACCTTTTCCAGTGGTTAACTCGATTCGGCCTACTCTGGAACAGTATCAGGCCTCGGAGGTGAACAAGGGCAAGCTCAAAGAAGAAGCAAGCATGAACATCGAGGAGGGCAGGGATGACTCTGAGTCAGAAGACCTCGACAATTATATCCTTCGTGATTTACAAATTGAAGAGTACCATATGCAAGATGGAGAACTAGGCTCAATCCTCACCTCTTTCAGTACGAATGTTCAATACCGTGAAGCGCCCGTCCTCCTTGGTGCTTGCAAGGCTATTTATATGGTATGTCTTTCAAAGTTTTTTTTTCTGCTGGTAAATAAAACCTTCCATCTAGTTCATTTCACATGTAAATCGGTCAAGCACCATCTTCGCCGCAAAGATATATACGCTTCCTGGAGCATGGTGGGAACCTTGCCCTAACCGAGAACTTTATATCTGGCAGGAGGGCGCTAAGATGGCAAGGTGTCATTTATACCACCTCGAGTTCAAGCAACTCGCACGAGAAATGGAAGTACACATCTTTGGCGAGTAGTATCTCCATCTGTGCAGTTATTATTTTGAGACTGACAAGAGATTCTATTTAGAATTCGAAGTACTTCCTTGCTATCTTATCGGATTTGGAAATTCGCTCCAGAGCAACCTTGCGCAAGCATGGACATCGGGAATCAGATTTGATACTGGCAAGTTAACTGGATTAGATGGAATGACATTAGCGTCATTCACTCACTATCTCTATGAGTTCATGGGAGACCAATCGGTCATGACAGACTTCCAGGGTAAGGAATCAAATGTGTATATGTTATACGACGCTAACAGCCATGGTACCAATTTAGGACATCACACAGCGGATGGATCCCTCAAGATTTTCAATTGTACGCTGCATACGACCAAGTATGTACCTGCTTTTTCACGGTAGACCAAATTCTCACACCCTTGAACCAGTACCAACAAATCTAACGACGACTTTCTACTGGGAAACATGAAAGATCAAGGTATTCAAGCATTCAAGGCGCAACATTTCTGCAGTGAAATCTGTATCAAACTTGGCCTACAATCCTTCCTTTAGTAATAAGCTACCGCCCTAGTGTTCTAGTCCATCCATCACATAATGCCATTATGCCAATGACCCAGAATAAGCGCCCAAGGTTGCGCTCATCCATTTTCGGGACACAGAGATACCGTGTATAACTTTTTTTTTACAAATATCAGTTAAAGTATGTCTCCCAACGGTTTAGTTTAGGTTTGGAGCAAAGTTGGTTCCGTGTGTCCATGCTACGATGCAATTCAGAGGAACATTCGAGTTATTTGCATTTGTTTGTATGAGATCACTCACGATGAAATGGTGTTGTTAACAACCACGGAGAAGTCGTGTATAAGATTTTCATCCCAGAACCTCTTTCCAATATGCTCGAAAATGTGCATGTAAATTTTCAGCCCAAGTTGGTTCCTTGGGAACTCGTGGCAGTGTGATTGAGACGAGGCATCAATCACAGGGCCTGAGCAAGTCTATTGTACAAGCTATGGAAACAATGTACCTATTGGAATCGACCAAGGGCAATGTCCTTTTCTTTGTAACTCCAATTCCATGTACCTATTTCGACGTTTTATCATCTCATCCAAGTAGAAGCTAAACCGCGTCGCTTCCATATCACGTAGTATTGCTTGATAACCCCCAAGCCACTCATTGGTTTGCTCACAGATTGATGAATTAAACCGCCACTTCCCATCTTTTATAATCTCTGGAAATGCTGCTGGGTTGCAGTAACGTTGGCAGTGAGTGTCCGACTCTTTGTGTTTGGAACGAAAATGAAAGACGTCGACCGGCTTCGCTGTGTCTTTGAAATGCTCATCGTTAATATTTCGTTGATGAGCGTCCAGCTTGCAATTGTTATCAAAAATGAAATATTCAGGTGTCGATTCCGGGGATGGAAAGGTTGCTTTTGCAAATTTCTGTGGACATTTTTGTCAGTTGGCTGCCTCAGATACAAATTCCTGACTTACATTCACAGCAGAGACCGCCTCGGACCCATAAAAAGTGGCACGGGAAAGAATAATACCACAAGGACGCATGATAAGCTGCTGATTATGTGCCCTCCGTCTCCCAAAGTACGCCTGTAACCTACGGTTTCCCCCTTCTGACTTTCCATCGCAACTTTCCAGGATAACCTCCTCGTCATCCCCAACTGGTGCTTCCGTCGAGGCTGAATCTGCTGGAACTGTAATGCCCGCTCGATGGAGGCGGGCGCGAAGCTGAAAGAGTGCCTTTCCCTTCTGGAAATAGGCTGTCTCGAGCGCTCGATGCTCCTTGACCAGGCAGGTACGAAATCCATCTTCAATCGGAGAGTCGCATCCCACTACTGCGCATTGCTGGTCTTTGTGTTGATGGATCGCACAGAAGCGCCGTCTATGGTTTATGAGAGGGAGTTTGCAGTCATGGACAGCACAGCAAGGGAAGCCGATTGTGGTACCGTCGCAGACTGCAGCCTGCATTTTCACTGGTAAAGGTAAGTAAATATATCAGGAACTCGTGAGATTCGAACGGACTCACTCTTTTGGCCATTCAAATCCTCGAAAACAATGAAACACAAATCACAGGCATGGGTATATTTTTCTTGCCCGATTCCTTCCATCCGTTTATTTCTCTCATCGAGTACGGCCATGAGGCGCTCCCGTTGTGATCCTTCCTTGTGGTTAACGGTGAGAATAGACTGTCGTTCACCTTTGTCGAGGAGAACCGAGTAGAGAAAGAACCCATTCATTACATGTACATCCTCGAGTTGGAATGAAGTCTGCCAAGCTGGAATTCCTGGCGTCCCATCGTTGAATATTGTGTAACCCGAGCCTGCGTATGCCTTGCTATTATTTCGGATATGCGCATCGCATCTGGAGAGTGTTGTATTGTAGATACGAGCACAATTCATGGCAGACACCCTTCAACAATTTTTAGTGATACCATTAACTTGTTTCGGTGACTGGAATCATACCAGCCGAAAACCTTCGCCGTTGCGAAGAACTCCAACAGGGCGCTTTCCATAAAAAAGTGTTGGGCCACCTGAACAAACTGCGGAACACCCCCATAGTATACCCTCGTATTAGAAGCATCGTGGACGAAGTTATTGTGGTAATATCGGCGATTACATCCTGAAAAGGTGGGCTAAGTTTGTGGTGATCTACTCAGCAACAGGGAATGAATTCACCAGGGCCTCGGCAGTAGAGCGAGGTGGTATACACAGGCAAGGACCCATTTCGAAGCGTAAATAGTGTTGCTTTATGCGTACGCGGATTGGTGAGGGTCCGCTGAGTATTCGAGGTTCGATAGTTTACGCATTTGGGGTCGATGCACACACGGGTTGGTGGGTATAAATGCTGGTAGGCTTGAATCTCTGTCAGTGGTGCCAATGTTGAGTGAGTGATACTTAACGTACATGTTTCTTGCGGGAGTGCATACATATTATACAACTCGATCTCATCTGTGCTCGCATTACTTGCCAAGTCATCCTGTCCGCGCCATATATCATCCTTTATAAGTTGCCAGTAGCTTTGAACAATATCTGGACTAGCTTGTACTGCGCCACTAAGGATGTTCACGATTTGGGGAGGCAAATCTTGAGGAGGCAGCGCACGATCGAGCATCGCGCACTCGATCGTTGGCTTCGCCAAACGCACGAGCCGGTAGAATTTCAGCAGTTTCTCAATAGACAGAGGGACAGACGATGGGAAATTCATACTGATAGGTGAACAATACATTTACCTCTGGTACTCCTTGTTATCTACCTCTTTTAATGACTCGATCCCGACGAGTAGCCTCGACTAGCAGAAAACGTCGGGCCCGCCCTCTTGGCATGGTTGATGGCATCCAGGAACTTTTGATGTCACTCGGTATCAGCACATGTCCGGAATTTACCGAGTCCACAGTCCACAGTCCTCAGTTCTTCGCCCGTGGATCCGATGCCCTCGGTAATTGGAAGCACTCACATTTGCCTCAGATAAATATTTTGTATCAAATTCCTTTCATGCGCTGCGATGGTCACAGTTTTCTCCCCGCCATTATATTGATCCCGAGATTTCACCTGGAATCTTCGCTTGCAGGATCGACTGAGAATTCATGAGCACAACAGCCCGTGGCAGTTCCAAGGAGCCGGGCTTACCAATCGATCAACAATCTCCCATTCATGCGATTCCAACAATCACAAAACGGACATTGATATTTCGTCTCAATGGTCTCATCCCTGCTGAAGGTGTGCTGTAGCATTATTACGCTCATGACAATAGTCATGCCGGATTGAACGTTGTTCATCCACCCCTCCTCGTCTGTCAATTGGAGTGGTTCCCTACCGTCATCAACGGTCAGAACTAAGGCGCTGATATCCATATATTTCTGTAAGACTTGATCTTGAGGTAGCTTTCGGAGAAATAAAGCTCTAAGAACCATGGTAAATTGCTGGAAAATTCAGTTAGTGAGGTATGAAAATCATATGATATACAAGCATGAACATACCTCGAATGACTGCGCAACGTCCATGGTAAGCTTGTGCTGTCGACCTGTTGCATCCATTACATATAATAATGGGGTCGAAATATGCGGTGGTAACTGTAAACGGACGTCGATCATCTCTTCCAACCTTCTGATGGTCTCGGCTTGGGTTTCCCTCTGGGAATGACAGTGTCGCTAGCCTTCAGAGGACTTCCGCGGTTAGGAATTGAATGGGGATGCATACCAACATATCCTTAATTTCGTGGGATTCTGTGCCCACTGCCCATCCGTCATTGTTTTGTTCGCCATACATGAGAACTCTTTACTTACCTACTTTCCGAACGGTCACTAAATTCCCGCCAACGGCGTAAAATCTCCCGCCATTTACAGTAAAATTTCTGGCGCCCGAGAATTGCGATACACTATCCTTCGTGAGTAACTATCATTTAATGAGAGCGAACGACCGGTTACATACCTTTGATGGTTGTGCACCTGGTTAATAGAGTCATCGGAAGAGGAGACGCTGTCCGAAATGCTAAGGGAATTATCCGATTGTGCGATTATAGGAGGAATAAGCGGTTCCATACCTTTGATGGTCGTTCGGATGAACGGGATCATCGGATGAGCTGGTTATTGAAGTTGGCGCTGGCCCCGATGTGGACGGGAGCTCCGCCTGCGAGACAATGTACTCCGACATCGAGGAGATCTTGACCGTAAGGCCAGGAGATGTGTTTGGTTGTGTAGTTGTAGGCTCAGCGTGGATGTACGGCAAGCCATCCATTGAAGTCGGCAGTGGTTTGGATGGGAGATCCGAATGATCATCTCCAACGAGACCGTTGGTCCCCCCGATTTCAGCCCGGGCAGTGTCTCGCATAGATATGAATGCGACGAATCTCGCATCTAACTTGGAGAGGCGCTTTCGGAAGGGCATTTGGGAACGGAGGATACAGAGTGAGCACCAGTGGATGTGGTTGAAGTGTAAGGAACGTGAAGTAGGTCGCAGCCACGAGGCCTTGACATTGACGCCGGCTGCCGAAGATGTGGCTATGTTGGGCTATGCTCGACATAATTATACTTGTAACAGTTTGGTTGCTCAACATTCAACCTTCAGCGCTCAACCCTCCAGATTGCGACATTCGACTCGTATATCCAATAAAGTTTGCTGTAAGTTCGCAGCGGGTCCGGGAATACTTTGAATAAAGAGGCGAGGCATCGAACAGCACCTGATCCATGGTGTCCAGGGGTGCCATCCCTCCGATAATCAAAATATCTGACTCCTGTAGAGCCACAGTATCTAATGAATGAATGGAAGGCGGTGATATCTTGTCCCGGGAACACACCCTCGTAAGCAGTTCGTTGATTTCAATAAAACTATTTCGTTAGACTTCGGATGAGTTGGAAGTTGGGATCTCCTCGCTTTGAATTATGAAGTTCTTTGGCCTGTCTGTCTCATGTCGCAAACTAAGCATAAATCCCAACAGTACCCGGAACCCGATTGATGATGCGTCCTGGGCGTAACGAATCAATTAGACATGGGTGATGATCGATGCTACTTATATCTCGCAAACGCGGTTTCAATTTTCAATTCATATCTATCATATCCCCATCAAAGTTCAAAAAATTAAACACCATTTCTCCTCATCTAACCTCCCTCACGCACCCCATTCACTCGGCAGAAAATCAACCACAAAAAGACGCATCCGAACCCGAGGCCCACCGGCACGATGGTTAGACCTGCGACGGAATTCTTTCAGAAGAGAAAGGAACGGAACAATAAAATCAGACATAGAGCGCTCATGAACCTGCCCAAAGTCCCAAATCGTACGTAAGTGTCGAAGTATCCTGGCCTGAGACTCTGAGGCGCCTCGACATGTTCTTGTTCCAGATGAAATCACACATCAAAGTGTAGGTGAGTCGCCATCGCCATGAATGTGCACATGTCGTCCGAGGGATCTCGCGGTCAAGTTTACACCCCCCGTTCGACAGAGCAAGAAGCTCGAGCAGCTTTAATATAGTCGTGTCCGGGAAGCAAAGGGTCCAGATATACAAATCGCGCTTGAATCATTACAAACACTTGCAGCGAGTCCCGTATTTGCAAATGCATGCTCCAAGGTCGAAGAATGGGAGATCGACTGATCGAGGAAGGACTTATAACCGAGCGACAGTCGGTAGTAAAAAGAAGAACAAAACGAAAATAAATATTTTACGTTGCACCATAATACGATTTGACAAGGGCATGCAGGTGAAATTTCGGTGCGCCATGCCCCAGGTTGGAAAACCATAAGGGATTTAGCATCCCGAGGAAAGAATGTTCATGGACCTAACGTAGTATTGCAACTACGAATAGAGTGAAAATAAAATAGCACGAGAACAGAAACAATCGCAGACGTGGGGCAAGGTAAAAGAATGAACAGCGTGTTCAGATACTGTTGTAGCAAGGAAGACTCAGAGAGTCTTAGTAAAAAAAGATATGTCATCACCGAAAGATCTGGGCGGGAACGCTAAGGTGGGGCGGGGAGGAACGAATTTCGGAGACCCATAAGTTATCAAGTATCGGTACTTCGTCCCCAGAATGCGATCGCATTTCATGGTGTATTCCTAAATCCCCGAAAAGGGTCAGTAAGATTGATTAAAAGAATATGAACACGAAGAGGGAGTGAAAGAAGGCGTCAGCTACTATCGTTAAATATAACCTCATGACACCACAATGCCATTTTCGCGGACGGTTCTTGGGTGTAAAAATCGGACAGTGTGAACATTTTTGTGATCATGGATCAAACTCGATAAAAGGAACGCGGATTGTCGCGAAAGTGAGGGCGAAAAAGGAAGGAAACACAAAGGTGGAAATACTTACGAGATACGAGGTAAGTAATAACTCACCGACGTTGCGTTTATCCAATAACGCTCGAGGAAAGAATCTCAAGGCTCCCGTGCGCGAGAAGAGATACATCGGAAATCTCCTCCTCGGTAATCGTTGGCCATTCAATTTTTCCCGCTGTCCCGTTCAGGCGTCGTCATCATCGTCGTCGGAAGGAGAGGGGATTAGGATTCTGGGTTTGTACCCAAGGAACCTTGGGGAAATGGGTAAAGTAAACATCGTCCGTTCGACAGGTTAATGCAGACACTAACCTCGACATCCTCTCTCATCTCCATCTAGCCTTTGTCGATGGTCGTTGGTGGCGCGTTCTCCACTAACAGTGACGATAATAAAGGCCATTATTTTAGGGACTGATGGACTCGAAGCGACGCAACGCTAGGAAATGCGACCGATCTTGAACGACCTCTGCATTGCGAATCCTCTGACCGTTGTCGATATCCATGCTTGTCACCCATTCATCACGCCATCTGGTATTTCGCGCGAGATGCCTAGGTAAACAGGTGAAGGTGGTCGTACGGATAGAAGAGGATGCTGGAAAGGTTGAAGTGGTCGAGCAGGGATATGGGGCACGTGTCCATTCGCGACGATCGGGACAGTTGTCGGTCGTCCTCGTCCTGGGAGGAGGGGTAGAACCTTGCGTGGGATCATGAGGAACCTTGGGAATGGGTAAGCGTTGTCAATTCCACTGGCTGATGCAGACACTACCCTCGGCATCCCAAATGATTTCCATCTCTCCTTCGTGCCCGATGACTTCGTTTTCTCCACGATTGGTTAAGGCCATACGTCGGGTAAGGTCGTCTGCGATTTCATTTTTTTGGCGTTGAAGATGGCCAAGGTCATTACGGAATGTTGTATGCCTCCAGGGAAAGTTGCCAGAGGATGTTCGTGACGACTTTGGCGGGCATTGCCTAAGGAACAAGGTCAGTAAATGTCTGATTGACTACGTTCGGCTGGGAAACTCACTCATACCCTGCGCCCCTCCCACTTGCACCCCTTTCTCCACGCGCAGTTGGAGCGTAGGGACCGTGGAGAGTGCAATGTTTCCGGTGAAGGCGTTGCTTGATCATACCATGAACATCGGCGATCGTTCGTCTGTTCACGCTGGGGTTACGGTTTGGAATAGAGGCGGAATATCTATACGAGGTCAGTGGATACAATCACCCGAAGCCGAGATAATGACTGACACGTTGTGCGCTGGTCAGTACTTCTGGTAAGCTTTTGTGGTTGATGAAGTCGACGTTGAGCGTACAAAAGCCGGGAGGTAGGGATCTAGAAGTACTAGTGAGTACTTTATCGTGGCGTATTCTTGATAATCGAGAACTTTTTGATGCTCAGGGTTCCGCCCCAGTACTCAGTACTCAGTCCTTAGAGAATGACTGATGAATGCCAGCGAATCTTGTGCGCGGAGCAAAGGTGTTCGGCGTCGTACATTTGAGCATGGCTGATGTTGGCTCAATCATGAGTCGCAGCGTGGGAAAAGTCCTACATCGCGGGAATACAACTGCTGCTAATCTAATCTCAACGTCCACACTTCACTTGGTCCACACCAAACCCCAACGAAAGCCCCACCAACAACGAAACCTCCCACATCCAAATACCAACCATAACCATAAATCCTTGCTTGCACATCCTCTCCCGCACGCTGATCCATATCCGTCTCCACACCACCTCCCAATCTCGTCCTCGAACATGGGACACGCGTTTAGCCCCGCGTAACAGCGGATAACGTCTCCTCGCAGACGACGAAGGCACGATCCGTGGAATGAGATGCGGTGGGCGCGAAGATGTTCTACGCGGACGATGAAGTTTGTAAGTTTCGTGACGTCTGGACATCTTGAGAAGACACGGAAACGGGGGAGGTCCAGGTCCAGGTTGTCGATCTTGTCTTCAACTCCCTATGCGTCTTTCTCGTCATCATCGGTGGCCGCGAAAGGGAAACGCACACTGAGATGAGTTTCCTTTCTTTTTTCCTTATGAAGTCGCTGTTTGCGTTTCTTTCTCTTTGTTCTCGTCGTTCTCATTATCAATCCCCGACTCATAGCCAACTGTAACGAGCGCGAAATTCATCCATGCGACGTAACAAGCTCTCATTGAATTCGAGGACACGTCGAGCGGCGCATTGAGAAATACGTCTTCTTTTTATATGAGCTTTCTCGTCCGTATCGTCTGAATGAACCTTTTTTATTTCTTGTCTAAACGTACACTGTCAGTATCTAATTTAATCCGAGTCCTAGTCACGACTCGTGAATTATGATTAAATAAATGCTGCTCCTTTAGCCTTGAGCTTGGGTCCCCATAATATGCGACAGTGTTTGAACCAGACGTCGTGGTCCAGAGCAGATATGGTTAGTTTGGCTTGCAGAAGTCTGTCCCAGTCGCTGACCCCTTTTCCCGCACTGATCTCCGTTGCCACACCGCGTACAAATGCTTTGCACCGCAGGTACTCCTCGACGATAATCTGATAATTTTCTTTGGAGATCTCGTAGTCCGATTTAACCGCATTTTCCGGTCCTTCGTTCAATCCCGCATCCTGCGATCTGACCATCGTTTTCATGATATGATTGTTGAACTCGTTCCCTGAATTGATCGTGACATTGTCCAGCATAGTGCTCTCCGAAGGCTCGAGTTTTACCGTTTCTTGATGCTTTGAAACACTCGCATTTTTCTTCGAAGCGTCTTCCTTTAATTTACATAGAAACAAATGCGCAATCTCCCCCGCGTCCTTCCACTGTGGCACCTGTTTATGACTTGCATGATTGTCTGTGAAAGTTCCCCTGATGCTCTCCAACATATTTACCGTTTGATCATTCCCCGAATGAAGGACATTGCCGTCATTGCTGTCATGGCGAACTCTAGTGGAAGGCGACTCTATGTGTTCAAGTTCTTCGGTGTCCCGTCTTAAAGTTCGACTTCTCTTCAGCGATTTATGGGTCATGGGAAAACTGTTGATACATTTAAGATACATATGCGACAATTGGCGCCCGTTGCGTGACCTGCGTCCACCTGCGTACAACCTGCGCACCAGTTGCGACCCACCTGCGAGGCCCACCTGCGAGCATCTGCGCACAAAAGAAACATCTGCGAGTCCCCTGCGGTCAATTCGCTAACAGCAAACATCCTCAGTGGTTTTGTGGTTTTGAAATACTTGCTTGAAGTTGAAACAATCGAGATCTTAATGGGATGAATAATTTTTGTAGATACACAAGTTAAAATATGTAGCTTTAGTAAGTATTTAGGAGGGACAAAGCTTGGACAAAGCCCTGTCCCCTGGTGCAGTTACTTATTTTGGGATGTTTTGTATCTCATATACTTGGTCATGAGGCGGGTAGAAAGGCAATTCCTATCCAGGAGAATGCTCCCAGTTCAAAGTTGGTCGATTATCTACAAACCCCTCTAAAAAACTCTGTGAGAATCTGCGTTACACTTGCGAGACTGGAGAGTATCTGCAAGACACCTGCGGTCATCTGCGAACAGGCCGCTCGCAGGTGACCGCAGGTGGCACGCAGATTTCTGTATGCCCAGTAATTTCGCCTTCTTCTCGTTTACCATCTTGCTCAATCATGGGCATATCTGAGCGTTTTCCAGACTTCATCCTCGATGCAGATACCCGATGACGGTTATCTGAACTCAACAGCAACAAAGCACGGGCGGCTTCTACGGCTACCAAATCATGATCACCAGTAGCGTTTCCTCCGAAAATATTAAAGCCGTGTGAGGATTGTCCAGTTGATCCTGCCGATCCGACTACTTCGACTTGTGCCACCTCCTTCCGAGTTGAATCTGAATGCCGGAGAGCAGCTCGCTGACCACATCCCGCCACTTGCCCATATGTATCATCATGATTCATGTGGTATCTTCCCAATTCCCTTGAAGCGCTGTTTCTCCTAGCACGAGCTGAATCCTGGAAGTCAAGTTGAGGCGTATATTCGTGGACGCGGTTGTCCTGACGTCCCCTTGATCTGACATTCCGATATGAACGATGTCCATCGGTTCGTGGAGGGTCAGGCTCACGAGACGGTGGCCGCCGGTTCGGATGGGCATGAACTGTGTGATGTCTGTGGTATTTATTCCTCTGTGACCGTGGTCGCCTGTCCGTGTGGCTACGAGGAACAGAACGTGGGTTATTGTGGGAGGATGATTGGTCCGGGGCAAGCTTGTCTCTAGAACGACTGTCATGGACTGAATAATCCCTGTGGCCTCTGCGCTCAGCCGTGCTATCCCCCTCCTTGATTATTTTCCGCGACTTCGGACGGTGATTTCGATCCCTACGGCGACTCGACGATGATCTCCCCCGAGCATGAGACCCATTCAAGTTCGGAAGTTCTGCTCTGGTAGTTGAATAATTATTTTCGGGAGACGAATTCCTCCGACCCCTGCGTGGTGCACTGCTCATAGGCGGAGGGCATAACTCAGTGCTTCGGGCTGAGCTATCAGTGGATACGCGTTGAAGAGGAAGTGGTGATGATTGCATAATTGTTGTGTTGCGACGGAGGGGTTGGAGCTGGGGGCTGACAAGGTCATTATAAATACCATACCATTTCGGTTCCGCCACCTATTATTTCTACACAAATAAACGAAAGGTGGCACAAGGAAACGCCACGGATACACCGACTTGCACCAAGTTCAGTTTGGAAGTACCCCAAAAGGGAATTAACAGGAATCATTAATCACGATATGTACTCATTATTCAGAGTGTTTATTATAAGAACAATTCCGTTTTCACGGATCATTCATTGTTCCTGATTTGGCCACTCCAGGACGCGGCGTTGTGTACCCACAGAAGATGCGCCTGTTTGGGGGCAGAAACTGAATCAAATCAAATCTACCCCTTGTTCGAAATGGGTGTAAAGAAGTACCGAAATCAGGTTACATTGACATGGAGAAGAAGGGAATGACTGAGATAAACTAAAGCCAAAATCCAGCTCGAGCATACGATCTCACGTAGGCTTAACGTTACCCGCCGCGAGTTCCCTGCATGACTCAGTAATCACTAGCTACCTCGCATATCACTACATTCGCGATTGTTCGCCTATCTCTCAAGGTGAAAGGGAAGCACCTGGTTGAATAGCGGTGGGGAGTCAGAAAGGGGCCAAGGATGTAACGGTGATTGATGATTGGTCAAGTGGTGGGTAGCGAACTCTAGGTACCTTCCGAGGATGTCTGTGGGGAAAGGATTGGCTATGAGTCAATGACATGAGCCGCTGGAGTGTCTTCCATCGTGGGGGGGGCACTGATGTGGGTAGGCGGGGTGTCGCAAATCCATTGTTGGGCGAGAGCGTGATATCGCCGATTTGCATGTCGGTATCACCGCAAACGAGTTGTCCAAGATTGTTCGGCCCAAAATGGATTCCGGACTTGACAACCACTTATAGGAGTAACCAGGATGAGGCTGTTGTCCCGTACCGACCTCCACCTAACAACACAAGGGCCAGCACCAAATTGTATGTCTATGCTTGTAAAATCCAGTTGTCGCTTGTGCAAGGGATTGCAACCAAATGCCTTGGTACCCAATTGGGAACACGCCTTGTATGGAATACAAATGATGGTTGGCGTGGCGCCCACAAATGATCTACCATACCTTCTTTTGTTTTGGTTTTGTTGGAATAGTGAGACCTTGAGGACAATGCAAGTGAATGGTTTATATAGCTCGTGATGTACTACTCCTAATGTAAAACCCCACGAGTTACTCAATGATGGAAGTACGCCCCCAATTCGCATTAGCGCGCAAACCTAGGCAGATACCACGCATGGTCTATGGATATAAAGTTCCTCTAACCAAACTGTCTCGGTATACCAAGCGGCTTCTGGAGACGACAGTACCTCCGCGCACTAGAGAGCTTGGGCAAAAATTCATTGACGTCGGCGAAAAGCTCAATGACAAGTTTACAGAGGATGAAGCACGCACTTGGGTTGTAGTCGCCAGAGACCTGGTACCACTCTTGTTTAACGCAAACCCGGCGGAGAATATCCATGTGCATTTGGATCACTTGAACGATACCACCGTAGTAATTCTAACCGACCAAAATGCCGTAATTCACTATGGACTTTATCACCCAAATGAAACAACGAAAATAGCCGAGAGGATAACAAATGACGGGTTTGACGGTAGGCCTTTAGCTCATCTCGCCTGCCAAATTTTATCTGATATTTAATAATTTTCAAGAATTGCTCAAAGATAAACAACTCTTCCTCCCCTGCGATGAATATTCCCAGAGCACTGGTCTTGCATATCAGGAATTGGAAGCTTTACGCATTATTGGATACTTTCATAAGGGGTTCACAATTCCCTATAACTTAGCCGCTTCTTGGGTCGACCAACGTCAGAAACGGGGCACAATCTCCATTATCAAAGCCATATGGAGAAAAATGAACGAGATCTTTTGTCATGATGAAGAAATGAAAGGACCCACGACAATATATGTGTATCTTCTTAAAGAGGAAGGCTCGGTGTTTCTGTCTCTTTTTATGCATAAGCTGTATAGCGTTGATGGTGAGTATATCTATTCCTTTATGAACTCTGATTTTGACCGTGAACCACCTAGGTCGGGAGGATGAATGGAAAAGAATCGTGGAGGGTATTCATCAGAGCAAAGGTTCGTGATGACCAGGTTTAGTTGGATGAATGATTAAAATTCCCCAACCCACGGCAGGATCGACAGTTCCTGATACACAAGGTCTTGATCCCAATGACCATCGCCTGCGAGAATTTTTACGGAAACATAGTTTGAGTATGTCCACATAATTTTTTCCTGACCTTTTCATGACTCCGTTCCTCAATGATACCGTGATTTTAGGAATGAAACCAGACATACACGATCGCTGCTTTCAATCCAAGGCTATCAAGATTTCCCCAGGGAAAGAAATTCCAGACACCCTGCTGGATTGAGGTCATCCAGTTGAGCATAGTAATACAAATGGAGATGTAGGACGCGAACTGAGCAAAGGAGTGACTTTCCACAATAAATATCGAGTTCTGGGTTCATAGAATGTCGTTAAATGTAACAAATTTGTCATGGAGAGAGGATATAAATTTTGATTCTCGCCGGTAGGCTATCTGAAAGTTTTTACCGCCTCGAATTTGCCTCGTATTCTTGTACTTGTTCCAGTCGTTGAAAGATAGATAGACTCGGAGGCCCCACGTGATCACAATCTCGCTGTTCCCACGCTTGGCGGTCAGGGAAAATTCATTTCGTTCATCAACATCGAATAGCCTAACTAACCCTCCATCTATGCATTGTCATTTCCATACGAGAGGCCAAGGCCTCTCCTTCCCACGTTGATTAATTAACCAGCGGGACGCCTCGATAATGGCACTGAAGCAGTCACAGTCTCCTCCACGAAATCACCGGGAGCGAGGAATTCGACGGAATTGAGGTTTTTCAGGAGAATTGGCTCGAGCGCTTGAACTAGCGCGGATCTTAATTTTCCTGTCACAGGTCCCGGTAAGTCCTTGAAATCGTTGCCATAGGCAATCCTCACACCTTCCAACAGCGGCGACGTATCCTGGGTACCCATCATCTCAGAACCTTACACCGTCAGATTAACCTACTCATCCACGAGCTGGCGGCTTGGCGCAGCCTAGGTGGAACGACAAATTTTGGATTCCCTTACGACAGAAACTGTGATGAAGATATCTCGAATAGAACCCAAAGCTTTCTTGTCGATCCCCGGTTTAAACAACTCTTCGGAACTCTACCGGTGATATCGAGAGGTCCGAACGTGAATAGAAAGGACATGGTATGATGGGAGATAACTTATCCGGAGACTAGCGTAGCGAATCCATCTATGGTGGAGCCGAATGATCCATATTCGTCTCCACGCCACCCTCCCAATCCTTTCCCCCCGCCCAAGGTTCCGGAGGCACGACACGGGGAATGAGATGCGGTAGGCGCGAAGATGTTCTGGGGGACGATGAAGTTTCCACATGGGGTTATTTGGAGGGGCCCGTGGCACGACGCGCGAGAGGTACGGGGGAGATATTGCCGTTAGTGAGAGTCTGGTGGAAGACGATAAATAGGAGCAGAGTGTTCGGGAAGGAGTTACGTGGTGGAAGAGGGTACCCAGGTTCCCCTTGCTTCGATGTCCAGGTTATCCTCGGCTCCCTACGCATCGTTCTCGTCACGGCGGCGGCTGCTTTCAAGCGTATCTCCGTCAATACCTCCCAATGGTTTTAGGTTATCCCAATTACTGATCCCGAACGCACCGCTGAAGAACAAGAGATCATCGACCCTAACAGAATCGACTTGGTCCCTGCGTCGAAACTGGAGGAATTGTTCTTTCCATGGATCCAAGGTCGGCAGCGCATACGTGAATGTGAGTTTCCTTTCTCTGCCCCTCTAGATTCACTGTTTGCGTCTCTTTCTTTATTCTCGTTTCTCGTCGTTCTCATTGTCAATCCCCGACTCATAGCCAACTGGGAAGAGTTCGGAAGCATGGACGAAACCAGCCCTCACTGAATTCGAGGACACGTCGAGCGGCGCATTGAGAGTATATGCCTTCTTTTTAAATTGGGATTTCTCGTCCGTTTCGACTGACTGACGTGAGACTTTTCAATTTCCTATCGACGAACTTCTCCTTCAGTACTCACGACCTCCTCTGGATCGAATCTTACGAACTCTAGGAAAGACACTACGCCAACCTGAATGCCAATCCCGACTGGAACTCAGATCTCCACGAACCGGACTCTCTCCTCGTCTCTACGCGTCCACGGGTGCCTATTGTGCCTACGCACTGCAGTCCGTCACCCATTCCCACCTGCCACCAAGGATGTCACCACCGTCTGCTTCCCCCACAGCCTGTTCTGCACCACCACCAACACCACCACCCGAATTCCTTCGTTCCCGTTCCCATGTAACCGAATCAGAATTCAGCCATCTCTCAGCATCTCCACAGTACTCCCGCCTGAAGAGCGACCCGGCAAAGCCAGTGCGGAAGCCGGAGCTGATTCTTCCTCATCCATTATTGGCGCAGACGAACCCGAGTAGTTCAACAAAAAAGGCTCTGTATGATCAGCGCAGAGGAAGGCATTAGGAAGCTCGGAAGGCGGTTCCACCAAATGATCGCGCCGACCAAAGAGAGTCTTCGTGAACCCCGAGGGGAAAGTATACGTGGACTGCGAATTGAGAACAGTTGTCAGAAGAACATCAGGTGAGTACGTACGAACGCGTCGTGGTATTAGCATACTTACCTCGTTCTCGTCGCAAGGCAGAATGCGAATCGAAACGGCGATAAAAAAGCTTTCCAATGCGGAGCATCACCAAAGTCTAGGGCAACGAGAGGAAATTAAACCATACGGAAGGGGTTGACGATACTCCAGCTTGAAACCTCGGATTAAAACTGCTGTGGGTTTTCGGGGGTTGGGACTTAATGGCAATGGGTAGGGTCGATGTCTGTCGGTACATATTTTCTGTGGGAATCGGCATAACCCACCAGCGGGAATGAAAACGGCTGGCAAAGGAAACTTGACAACGTCGAGACAAGGTTCATAACGATCAGAGGACGAGTCGATGTTAGGATTTGGGTGGGAAGGAGGCGGCGGGCAAGGAGATTGATGGAAAGGTTGACAATGTTATCCGGGTCACAATCGATACGTCCTTAATCATTAGGGTTTCATTCGTTGATGGTTGCTTACCGCTATAAACCCCACCTCACATAGTTGTTGTTATCTGCGGGAGTCGTCACCAGTGAGAGAGCGCACCGCCGATAAAGACGACTTGTTGGGACAACGAGATATCTACTACTGAACTTGTTCCTATAGGCTACGCTCCCCGCCCTCTTGTGCACTTCTTTCTTCGTGCGCTGTTGGATTGTATAGGCCGTAGAAAGTCGGTGAAAGTGTTGCCCGATGATACCACAAACATCGGGAATTGTTCGTCTGTCCACGCTGGAGACACAGTTTGAATATGGAAATGGAATATCTGTACGAGGTAAGTGTCTATATAACCACCCGAAATACGAGGATAATGACTTACCATTGTGTGCTAGTCGTTCGCCCGGCCTCCAGAGATCTTGTTCGTCATCGTTGGCAGTTTCGTGGGGTGAAACTGGTAAGATTTGTTTCCTGGGGACAGTACTAATCATTCTAAGATGTGTTGATGAAGTATCACGGGCACCTCTCGAGCTCGGAGCGCGATTGCGTCTCTAAAAGGTCGACCGACGTTGAGCCTGTAAAAGGCCAACCTCGCGCCAAACGCCAAGACATTTTTGAACTCCAGGTCCCGGCGAGTCGCAAGCTGTTCGTTGATTTCAATAAAAGTAGAAACTAATTCGATAGGCTTTAGATGACCAACTCGACGTTGGGTCCGACTTTAGGCGGAATTTCTGTAAGAGTTAAGTAAGTGTATGTTGCTGGAAGCAAGGGGTATTGTTCGTACAAGCCGCGTGTATGTAGGGACAATGTCTATCGGGTTCATTAAAGGATCGTGAACTTTTAGATCGACGTCGAGTGCGTAAGGGAAGAGGTCTAGAAACTGTAATTACCCTGATCTATATCCCTTAGTTCTTGCCTCCGATAATCGGCAAGTTGGAACATATCAATCGCACTCTGCGGGATTTTTCGGGGTTGTTATGGCTTGGATTGAGGAAAGGTATCCTTGGCCTACAACGAGAAGGGGCGACGTCGTTGGCGACGAATTGGAATTGCAGCATGGGAGAATCCGGCGACCGGCGCTGAGTAGATCAAGCACAATAACGCACGCAAGTCGGCACATATGCTGGGCCTATTTTTTCAGTCAGGATGGCGAGAGTGTGAGGAGGGACCAGGCGAGAATGTAGGGGAGGATCATAGGAGGGTAACTAAGTATAAACCTCTTCTATCCAGCTGTGGAGCCGCTGTCTGTGGCGCGTCGGATTTTGCGAGTACTAATAATGAGCGAAAGAGAGCAGAGAAAAACCTATCGATATTAAAAATTCGAGAAGAAGTGGTGAAGGATTTCTGTAGCGGGGGCAGAACCAAGCGAGTTAGCAAGTAGTTCGAATAATGTTTCGGAAATAATCTACGTCTCCAGCGATTAAAGCGGGATCAATCCAGGTATAAAAGCATTAGGTATTGCTACTCGGCGATACAAAACAAGGCAAGTTGTAATCATGAGATAGAGGTGTTCTTTGGTCTGGAATACTTGGGCTTCCACACACCAAAGTGATAATTGATCGAAAAAAAGCCTAGACCTAGCACGGATCTCCTATGTTACCTCCTTGCGCGTAAATGCCTTTTGGATAGCAGGTCCTTCCAGGGGAAGGGAGGGTCCCGATATGGACATATACACATATCCTACCGCCATAGCCATCGCTCACTACAATACTGCCTGACATACAGAGGTTCCGAGTCATCGTGTCAATGCATATGTCCGTGATATTTTGGGCGGTATAGGGTGGAACGGGTTGCCCAGGGGGGAAGTTTTGAAGGTCGTTCCATACGGTTTTCCAGCACTGTGCGACGTCAGTCCCGACGAACTCACAAACCACAAAATGTCAAACATGTTTTCTTACCGTCCGGCCGCCACCGTTCCATGACAGTTCCATTAATCCAGTCATCAGATTGGAGTTAACTACCTGGAGGCTGGTGATGGTACCAGCCATGTACGCTTGCACTACTGCGGAAGAGACGTGCGTTCCATGACAGGTTGTTGGATTTCCAACGAACACATGATGCGCCATGGTATTATTCCAACAAAGCTGTGGGTCATTTACACCTACCTGTGAAGGAGGGACCATGGATTGAGTTTTTTTGACTGGAATGGTCCAGGGATGAGTGAAGCACTCACTGTGCACACGGTAGCGGCTTTGGCGTTTTCCCAAGTCTGATCAACGACTCCGTCGTTTGCATTCCACCACGCTATGGAGGCCGCGGTGCAGGCTTTGGCGGTGAGTAGTGCGATGATGATACTCTTTGATAGTTTGGGAAACATGATTACTTGAGAGTAGTAGCCTAGCATGTTAGTTAGATACAACCTGGAGGATCGTAGCGAGAAAATTTCCATACCAGCCAGTGGAAAATGCACGGTTCTTTGAGGAAGAAAATTCCTTTGCTTAGCTTTATACCTTGCTGTACCTGACCTTGCGAGGAGATATGTCACATACATATATCATCCATTCCTTCCAGCTTGAAACGCAATCCTTCGGTGTGCCAAGGGAGGTTCGTACATAGGCAGCTGTATGTGACGAACCTACCGTGAATGATTCAGCTGAGTGCGGTTACGCCTTAGATAGCGGAGAATAAGTTATTAAATACGTATCCCAAAAGGCGAAGGTGAATGAACTTATAAGTGGCGTAGAAGCCATGATTGGACGTCCAAAGGTCCTCTCTGCTTGAGATACCTTCTCCTCGATTAGTCGAAACCGAGGCATTAACAGGACGAGGCTTCAGGCTACTCGGTGGCTATTTCCGTAAATTTGAGTGGTTCTAGTTCAGCGGAATCGAGAGTGTGATATGCACGAAGATCAGGAGAACCTGAGATTTTTTCATTAAGCGCCGGTGCCAAGTACAGTCATGGCGACCACACGGCCTTGGCAATGAGTAAATACAACGGCTGAGATGAAGGTATTCTTCGATCAATGAAGGAAAATTCCTCCCAATTGGACTTGCGAAAGACGTCGGGAAGTGAATTCGAGAGACGCGGAAGGGATGATTGCTTGGTGGAACGCAGCAAGAAACGCAATAAAACGCACAACAACCATCATTGGATTCAAACGACGAAACTAAAGACGAACGGGCAATCTACATAAAGGAAAAAAGAGAGAGGCTCGGGGACTCGCCCGCTTAGTCCCAGAGGAACACGACAGGGAAGAGAGATGGGAAGGTCCTCTCTCTATAGGCGAGGAAGTGTCGAATCTAGACACGGGCTGAGGTCGCTAAGTCTTAGATGGCGCAATTCAGGGATCCGGGCCAGGAGATAACTGGAACATGGTTTTTGGCGCACTAAATAGGGCTGCAATCTTCCAACGTTCAACGTTGGTTCTCCCGAGCTTCATATCACGGGGAGACGAGATGAACAAGCTGAGAAAATAGTAAACAGTAAGTCATGTTTCCCGTTTGACCCTCAAGCCTCAGGAACAGAAACAGGCAGCTCTGCGGCTCCGCATCAGTCCCGAACTTGACAGAAACTCTGTGAGTGACCTTAAAACGTGCCAATCTCGCTGCCTCACTTCTACCGCTGCAGACCGTATCCAGTTGGTACCCACTCGCTGTTTATTTTTTCCGAGTAGGAGGACTCGCCATCGAATTCCGTCTATCCGAAATGAAGGGGCGACCTGCCAATCCGCTCTGTCGGAAGCACCGGGAACCTGTATATAGGTGACGTATCCGTGACCGAGTGGCCTAGTGAGTCGGTGTTAAAGTGGTGCAAGCTAGAAATGAGGGTGAAGCATCCCTCCATTATCCCCAAACGCGCCTTCCAGACATGCGCTCTGGACCATTCACACGCGGCTTGTGTGTCGGTGACATACCTTTTTGACATTGATGCACGGAATGTTTGTCAAATGTTTTCTCTGGAAATAGATATCACCTTTGGTGACTATCGATTAACGTCCGTCCCCTTAAACGACGGGACATGATAAATTCCAAACAGCAACAGGTATAAAAATCTAGGGAATTTTCTCGGCTGGATTTTCTCCATCACATTACTGCCTTTCTCATCGACGCCATGCCCTCAGACGGACCCGGACCCGAGACCAGCTTTCAAGACCTCGCCAACCTTGGTTGGCCTAAGCAGCAAATTTTCGATACATTGAATTCCGTACGGTCCGGCACAATGTCCGACATTAGTGACTTGCATCTCAACGACGGCTTCTGTCAGCAGTGGGGGTAAGACGCTACGCGCTCCGACTCTCATGTTCTCAAGAATTTGATGCACGTCTTCATCCCACAGATGGTATTCCTATAACGTTACCATCGGGAATTTAATACCGCAGTCCAATATACCTACAAATATCACCTCGACTGAGACTGTGTGGTCATACGACAACTCCAAGAATAATCAGCCGTTCACGACGACATGGAATGAGATCTGGGTTCAGACAACCACGGCGTCTGTCTCTGTTACCACTTCAGGTGAGTTATTGTTTCGTCATAAACCTTTGGAAACTTGGCTTATCGCGACATGTCCTTTTTAAGCTTCAGTCAGCCTGAGCGCATCATTCAATATCCCGGATATCGGCGGGACTTCGCTCAGCGTCAGCATCTCCAGCTCGGCGACAACAGCTCAAACGGCGACCGATTCCCACCAACTGGGTAACACCTGGACTATTACGTGAGTTTCTCGTTCTCAATGTGCCGTCGCCACTCTTGTTCTTTTTTACATTGCGCTAACGCCATCCTTCAGAGTCGGGCCATATGAAACCATGTTAATTGATAGAATCACGACGACTACCAGCCAAGAGGTCTTATATAGTCAAGTACGTTGATATTCTTCAAACGTCAATTCCGTCCCAGGTTATAATTCTATGTCAGAAATATGGGATTGCCGATGGTACGCAGGGATTGATTGCCAGTAAGTCATAATATTCTCGTATACGGGCGTACACGATGACGAATTCCCATTGACATGAATAGCCAATGGTTCCCCGTAAGTGACGATGGTCGTAAAAGCGTTCTTCCGCTGAACTGACCGACATACATATGTTCCAGATGGAATGACCATTATTATTGGGTAAGTAGTTGTTGTTTGAGCTTTTCTTCCTTGTTCGCTTTCTTTTTTTGACTCGAACTGATTATACTAAATGATGTACAGGCCTTTTGCATCAATCATTATCTCACCGACGAAAGTGGGAACCCCCCGACGGGCACACTGGTGTTGACAGGAACTGGTCAAAAGCAGTCATTCGATCACAAGATAATTCGAAAGAAAGCCGGTAATCAAGGCACCAACAGTCGATCCGTTGCGAACGTTATCGCCGTTAGCGACAAGAAGGTTCTTATTGCGATCCCTGGCAGAAGGAAGTGAAGTGGCTCTTATTTTTCCGTGCATTGAAATATTTCTCTTCATTCGGGTGGCTCTTCCTGAAACGATAAATAAATAGGACTCAAATTGTGTATAGTACGTGGGATGTACTGCAAGTGTACAAGCAAAAGAATCATGGATACGCATCATGTTAAGACAGACATACGACCACAATCCCGTGCCAAGCTAGATCGATAAGACGAAGCATTCGGCACTGGATAGAAACAAAAAGACAGCCACCAATTCCATTACCGTGTCGCGGGCGCCTAACCCTCCAGCAAGCTCGACCTGTTAGTGCCCGGGTCTCACATAGTGTGAAAAGCGAATGGATTATTAAATCATCTCCTCCGAGCGAAAGATATAAATCCCCATATTGACAGTATGTGCTTCCACCATGTACGTTGCCAGATCACCCGAGTATACAGAAATACAGATTTCCCAACACGGAGAAGGAACAGCATGGTCAAAAGACCAAGTTCATTGGGTCAATGTTTCGGCCAACGAATATGTTCATGGCGGAAACGTCTGCCACCTTTGGTTTGCGATATCCTGCTCGCTTGTGCGCTTCTGCATTATCTAGACTGAGGTAAAAAAAAGGCGCTCAGATTAAGGATACCCATAACTTTACGCAGACAAGTTGAATATCCAGTCGTCCTTCCTCTTCCATATCGTCTTCTGACCGCCAAGGCAATATCTGGTTCTCGGGATTGAGAATGTGAAAGCACGTCCGCACGTGCCCGTTCGAAACCGCCATTAGAGAATACTACCGTACTCACGCCGTTCCTTCCGTACTCGACGCGCACAAGAAAGTAGGACACGATATCCAGAACTGACAACGGCGTACCCTGCATTCTATGCATGCATCCAGCCCGTAAATGAGAAGGATCTAAAAGCAGCTCGATGAAGGAGTCAAGGATCCGGTTCGAGTGGGGAGACCATATCGGGGCAGGGTGGCAGATCAACTTACTTATATAACGTCGAGAAGGGACTTTTGATTTGACGATGCAGGTAAAACAGAAACCAAACAGGAACCACTACTATGTCGTCGATTCGGCGTTCGATAAAGGAAACCACGCTTGGAGGGACGGAGAGTGTGAAAACGTCTAGGTTGAGCTGCATCGAAACAAAGCACTCGAAGTTCGACCAGGAAGAAGGAGCGGATTTTGGACGACGAAATCGGCATGGTTTCCACAGAAAGGTCCTTGTTGGTGATCACTGTGTCGAGGCTGGAGAGCCAGGTGGAGACGAATTGGATGTATGCCAGCGTTGGGAATCTAGATTTACCGAAGATAAAAGAAGTAGTACGCCCCTCCAGGACTTGACTAGGACCAAGAAATACTGCGGTGCGTAACGTTCAAAACGAGGTATTAAGCGCAGAGTTGAAGTCGACCCATCCCAATGAACACCAGGAAACAACAGAAAATGGCGCAATAGAGACGCGAGGAGAGGAAAACCTCGAACGTGAGAACGACGCTTACATGTAACGCGTAACTGGCAAGAGGTCCATGATAGACGAAAACAAAGTAGGGCAGAACAACAAGAGCGAGTAGAACGAACAAGCAGAGTCAAGATACAGTCACCAAAGCCAGTGACATCTTCGACGGCGAAATCGAACGAGCAAGCAAAGCCCGTTCCTTATGCAGGTCTCGTACGGCTGAGCGGAGGATATGCGATAGCCGCACGTCACTGTATCATCGGGAATGCAGAAAAATATATGACACGACGCGAAGACCCTCAGCGGTCCTGGTATGAAAATCAAAACAAGATATTGATTTCCGATTTTCGAAGAAGGGAAGTCCATGAAGCTCGTCGTCCTAAGTAAGCTCAACTAAGAAGAGAGAAAAAAAAATTAGCACAGGAACATAAATCAATGGCGGAAACGAGAGGAAGGAAAACAATGAACGGAGTGTTCAGATACCGTTGTAGTAAAATGTTAACTCACAGCGCCTTCGCATGGTAAATGGAAGATGCTCGTGGTACAGTAATAAAGTGTGTGTCATCATTGGAAGATTTGGGAAGGAACTCGAGGAAGGGACGGGGAGGAAACGATTTCGGAGACTTACCATTGCCGAGCGTGGTAGTCTGAAGCCGGGCTGCAACTACGATGAGAGGAACCTAAAAAGCCAATCCACGAAGAGGGTCAGTAAACTTCAACGAAAGAAACGAAGAGGAAGGGTGATGGTGCGTCAGCTACCGTTGTAGAAAATAACCTCATAACACCACAACGCCGTTTTCACGGACGGTTGGGTGTAAAATAGGACAGTGTGAATATTATTGTAATCATGCGCAAATGTGGATAAAGTTGAAGAGGGATCGTCGCGAAAATGAGGGTGAAGAAGCAAGGGAAACGTGAAGGAAGATACGAGATAGGTGGAAAGCGATAACTCACCTCAGAGGAATGGATCTTAACTCCCCCGTGGGTGATATGAGACTCGGAGATATGAGAATCTGGTCGGTTTGTCCATCCTAACAGTGTCCCGAAGTCTTTCAAGGCACATTGCGTTGGCGTTGACGTGTTCCAGCGGAGGATACGGGGAGACGTGTCCATTCCCGACGATTCGGGAAAATAGGTGTCGGTTGCCGGAGGGGTACAGGATTGGGATGGGGGTTTGTACACGAGGAGCCTTGGCAATGGGTAAGCTTCGTGTTCCACTGGATAATGCAGATACAAACCTTTTCTATTTCCATCTCTCCTTCGTCGCCGGTCTTTCCCATGGCAGGTGGCTGAACGTTCAACGTTCAACTCCCACGTCTACCACAGCCTCCTAGGCCTCTGTTGTCGTACATAAAACATTTCGACGATGCTCAGTTCTCTTCAGCGTCGATTTCATTTTCCTTTTGCGGATGTTGGATATTTCAGTCCTGCGGGATATTCGTGACCATTCGGGCGGCCTAGAAGGGCAAGTTACAAGTAAGTTCCCCAGCCGAAAGTAGATAACGAGAGATTACGGACCTTTTTCCTCTAGGATACGTGTTCCTCTCACTTGCGAACTCTCTCTCCGCGTTCCTATTAACTTTGTACGGGGCCGTGGAATGCCCAGATTTCTGGGTGCGGATGATACATGATACCACAAAATTCGGTGATTGTTCATCCACGTTCGGGTAAGGGTTGGATATGTAGGCGGAATTTCTGTGAGAGCTAGGTGGGTCTATGGTGTTAAGGTAGGCGCGGCCATCGTAAGACGTCGTACGTACCGACGAGGATGTTCGTAAGGATTTGGGTTGTTTCGCGACGGTAATGAATATCGGAGAATGATTAGGCTACGTTATAGACGGGAAAGAGTAAGTATTTCAGTAGAATGGAGGTAGAGAAGGAGATGGATGGGTACTGACCTCGTTCATTAGTTTACATGAGACCCGCCCGCTGGAACCGTTCCTTTCCGCCTTTCATGGGCGCCGTCGGGTGCCGAACTTTCTGGAGAAGGAGTGTGATGACGGTCCAGAAGGAGGAGATACATTTTATATCAGTACATCGACGGCAGCCTTATTTAAAGGTTGCTTACAAGGCGGGGTTGATGTGGCGATGAGTCGCAGCGTGGGAACATACACCCCGGCCCGTGCCGGAATTGCCCTCGGCACAACGGGTTAGACTCCAATTCCCGTAGACTGTTGCTGCGGCCAACGCCAGCGAGTCACCCTGGGGCCCTTCGGCAATAGACCGAACAAGCCCCCAATTCGCATGGTGAGAACTGCGTCTCTTTTATTATTTATTGGGGTTTTTATCCGTATGGTCTGACTGACGTGAACATTGGCACCGTGCACGAAAGGTTTCTGTGAACAAGACTTCCGTGGCCCCTCACATTCGCAAGGCTCAATTTCAAACAAATAAAATACATCTACGCCAACCTCGAAGCCGACACCGGGTGGATCCCAGATCTCCACAAAGCGGACGGTAATAGTATCCTCGTCCTTAACGCCTTTGCAGCTGTCGATCGTCCCTACGCCTTTTGGTTCGGGCTATGTATGTATCGGGAATATTGTGGCGCCACGGAATGAACCCCATGACTCGATCCGGGGCCAGGATAACGGAATCCGGAGCGACGGTGCGAGGAGCAGCATCAGCATATGTTGTCGGTTGGTTAAAAGCGCGGTCCCTCCTTCGATTGATCTTGTTAGTGCTTCTCAATCGGGGACGGATGGGACTCGGAGAAAGACGAGGAGGGTCGTCTTGCGCTTTGTCGGATACAGTACATCATTTATTCCGTTTCGGTCTTTGGCACTCGTCAGGCTATACCTGCAATTGCATATTGTTCTTTCTTCTGTTTTCAGGGCGACGAGCAACATCGGGGAGGACGTTCTCGATTGCTTAGGAGTGTGAGCGAGCCAGCCGGTTTCCCTTCTTCTGGTGGTGGTGCGGAACCAGTGACCTAGGACTCAACTCGGAACGGGAAAAGGAAAAGGCGAAAGGTCTAGCGAGCATTTTGTCTCGTGGGATCCATTGGCGGGGGTGGTTCACAAAGTAACTTATTCGCTTATTTAACTTATGCCTTACAAAAGTAACTTATGTTAACTTTTTGCAGTAAAAGCGAAATTGTTCACGTTAATTCAAGTTAACTTAGATAATCCACCCCAAAAAAAGTTAACTTCTCGCTAACGTTCAGGGACAACGTAGGCCGACTTACTTAAATATGTGACGTACGACTTATTTGCGGTAACTTTTGACATACTGGAGATTATGTTCGGGAAACATTACATTGAGTAGGAAGGTGACAAAGTATAGTACTGGGAGTGTGGGATGTAGGTACGTCGGGAGTGCGAGGGTGGGACCGCGGGAGGTGGGGTGGCACCGCGGGAGGTGGGGTGGGACGGAAATTTCGTGATCTTCGTGGTGGGATAATGTAGCCAGCGGCGAAGGCGAGGGATGCGAACGTCGATGCGGGTGCTGAGGTGAGGTTGGGAGGTGCGGGCTGGTGATGACTCGATGACGGGTGGAGACCGGTGGAGGGTGATGGATGCAACATACGGCGCCTCATAGTAGCCGCGTGGTTGTGAATGGGACAGGAAAAATCAGGATTCGGCTTACCTTGTTACTCGTATGCATCCGTAAATGTTCGAAAACAGAAATGGCATTCCGGATGTATTTAACGAAGCCTCCCCCCCGGTCGATGAGTGGTGCTGTCCTAAATGTGTGGATGTTCAGAGTGGTCGTTGGGATAGCGAAATGTACGTTGTAACTATACCTTATTTTTATGTTGCTGAATAATGGCTCCTGGAAGGCTCGGGAAATTTATTCTCCTTCAATCACAGCCAACGGCGGCGCTTTTCCCCGTCGAAGTTCTGGGAAGGTCTTCAGCATGCAAGGTTCACTTGAAGTGGTACGCTGGGAAATATCTACACGAAGAAGAAGAAAAACGATGCACCTCCGAGCAGGTGGATAATTGTATTACCCTGTCATTCAATATTTCTACCCCGCATTTTTGAATACATATCTCCTCACACGACCACAACTGGTCTTTATAGCCCCAAAGCATTTGTTCCAATATTCCGCGAGCCCCAATTTTCGAAGCCGCTCAAGTACACCCCATCCCTGGAACAAGTCCCCACACCCTCGTGTTTACTTATTGTACAAGCTGGCCAACGTAGTTAACTTACGCCATAAGTGGGCGTAAGTTAACTTGTCCAAGTTAACTTACACTTACTTACGGTGGTAAGTTAACTTGTTCAAGTGAACTTTAACTTACTTACAGTGAAACTTGCTCGAGTTAACTTGAGCTTACTTGTAGTGGGATTGTTACCAAGTATACATAACGGGGACTCATGGGATTATGGCGAAGGGTCTGTTCCCGGGCACCTTCCCGCGACACCGTGAAATTGCATATTGCGATATTCGCTGGAAGGAGTATTTCATGCTATGAAAACAGTTTTAATACCTCAACGAAAGCCTAAACTAGAACCTCCAGCACAAGATTAATATATTGGGATGAGCTGGCCCCAAAGGATAACTAGTTTTAGTCAGGGGTCAAAAACATATCCTGAATGACATTGGTGAAGTTCAATGGATGTTTCAATGATGTCAACAGTTTATTCGCATAGTAATACATAAATTATACATAGATATATAGTTTTTGGGGTGGATAGTACCCCAGTGCAGATATTTCGCGATGTTTTTCAAGAAGGCTGGCTTGTCACACCCTCTGGAACACGGGTTCCCTACCCATTGACCTCATGCTTCATCCTTACACATTATCACTCCTTTCTCAGCTGTCACTGGTCCTCAACAACCTCTCTCACCACTCTACTTTACTCCTAGCATTCGGTACTAACAAGGTTTGCCTATGTTTCCTGCTTGTGCATAGATGCCTCGAGGACAATATGTAATCCCCGGGATCCATATTACCAGGGCTTCCGATTGACGACTTTTACACACATCTTCCCGCCATAATGGTCGTCCGCTACAGGACCTTATGCGGGAACCACACGTTGGGAAATGCATATTGCGTTTATGCAGATCAACTCGATATCCCGAGGCTAGTGGAATGGGTCCCGAAGCAAACCCCGGAAGGTCATCCGCAGATTCTAAGTCAAAAACTACGTGCTAAGACTAACGATAAACTGTACACATCGCTAAATCCAGTCCATTTTTTGCCTCCTCTTTTCCCACGCTTTTCCAAGATAACCTTCAAATCTAAAATCGCTACGTCCAATCTTGAATGGGTGCCTCCAATTTTAGACGGGATTTCTGCAAAGGAAGCCTTCATTAACCTGTTGATCACGAAAAGTTGTAGACTCGGACGACGTCCACCGGTAATATAATAAATTTTGCGTACGAATGCAAGGAAGCAGCACTTTGCTTGCTTCCCGTCGCTGGAGCAGATCTTCTTGAAGTCGGGGATATCGTTAGGCAAGTCGGTGGCTATCGATAACTAGAGGTGAGCGATCGGACCTAAATTTAAAATCCCAGTCGAAGCGAGAAACTGACGAGGAGCGCAGTCGAGGGAAATAGCGCCGAGGACCGGGGTGCTACAGCATAGAGCGGTGGAAGCAGTGTCATCGTTGCAGAGGCGGGCGCTGCTGGCTGTGGCGCCGCGTGCATAGTTAATGTTCACGTTGTCCGAGGCGGGCATGGCGATAGCCATTGCCAAACTGGCGGCGACAGTGGTGATCGTGATGAAGCGCATTGTTGGTTGTTCGAAGCAGTTGGCTTAGAGGAGTCGAGCCGAGTGAGGATTTCTTGGGATCTTTGGATGGATTTATCGTGTCTGCTTTGAATGCGCTTTATAGGATCTGAGTATGCGCTATTTCAGCATACTATCTGGCGTGCGGAGACCAGCCGAGTCTCGTTGAACACCATGTGCTTGCACGATGTTCATTTAGTGGGGTTTGGAATCCGAAACGCTATGATTCTAGTTGACCTGCTGGCGCGGGGATTGACAAGTGGGCTAACTCTTCAAATTCCGCGTCATAAGTCCAACTGAAGTTTATATGCGCTCGATCAGGCGCTACTTGGGCACCATCGTAGTATTGAAAATGACACGACGTGTGTCCGAGAAAGCAGCGGAAAGAGTTAGAGATGCTCCCGCACCATACGGGAAGCGAAGCGATGTGTGAGTTATCCTTAGTATTGAAAATGACAGGGCGTGTTTCCGAGAAAGAAGGGGAAGGAGCTAGTATTAGAAATGCCTTCCCCCCCAACCCCGCGCCAATAAGTGTTCGGCCTAAGTTGACCGATCATGAAAAGCAATGCTTTTCCCCGCCATCCCTATTTCTGTCCCGGTGTTGTATAAATGCTTACCAAATCGGTTATCTGGAAACACCCAAGTGACATGTCACATGGGCGTGCCTTCTTGGGACAGCAAACGTCGTACCGCCTTCACGTAGTTTATCTACTTACCTCTACATTAATTATCCTCGTACCTCGTATCCACGGCCCTCGCCTCCTCTCACATATCACCTCGGGCCGCACGTTTTTTCTTTTCCCCACCCACCCACACCTTCTTGCACCCGCTCTACGCTTACCTACACCACACCATGTAGTTTCGTACCTCTCTGCCGGTAGAGGAGGCTTGGAGATGGGGGGTTCATCCGCCATCTCCATCGTCCTTCGCCCCGTGGAGCAGCCGACCTCCTGTCGGCTCCTCTGCGCACCCCACAAGACTACCGGCAAATATATCCTTTTTCCATCTACGTACGACGATGCCACCAGCCACAAGATCGGGTTTCACGAGCAGCTCGCTTTTCCCCTTTGGACCTGACGTATCTGTCGGACTAATATCTTACCCGAATTTACTCCCCCAAAGTCCTCGACAGCGGGCTTCACTTTCCCAAGCATGCGGCTAATGTGCTCGGTCCAACTCCCTCGTCTCCAAGAGCCCCTGGGCCTCTGTTGTCGTACATCAATAATTTCGACGATGATAAGTTCTCTTCAACGTCGATTTCATTTTCTTTTAGCGGCTGTTAGTCCTGCGGGGTATTCGTGACGATTCAGGCGGCCTAGAAAGGTAAGTAACGAGTTAGTTTTCCAGCCAAACGTATGAACGAGACAATCAACGACGTTGTTCCTCTGGGCTACGTGCTCCGCTCACTTGAGAACCTCTCCCTCCACGTTGGCACGTTCCTATTAACTTTGTAGGGACCGTGGCATGCCCAGATTTCTGCGTGCCGATGATACCACAAAGTTCGATGATTGTTCATCCATCCATATTGGGATAAGGGTCGGATATGTAGGCGGAATTTCTGTGAGAGGTAGGCGTATGATGTTATTCATAATTCATCGTTGGGTGCGGCCATCGTAGGACGTCGTACGGATCGACGAGGATGTTCGTAACGATTTAGGTTGCTCGCAACGGGAATGAATACGTGGAGAAGGATTCGCCTGCGTTATAGACGGGAACGAGTAAGCATTTCAGCAGAATGGAGGTGAACAAGGAGATGGATGATTACTGACCTCGTTCAAATTATGACCCGCTGGAAATATTACTTTTCCACCTCTCGTAGGCGCCGTGGGTGCCAACATTTCGGGCGAAGGAATTTGGTGACGGTACAGAAGGAGGTGATACATTGGATACCGGTGCGTTGACGGGAGCCTTGAAAGCGTCGTCGTTGGGACGACTTCCACGAATACCTTGCCGCCGTAGTGATCGTCCGCTCCAATTTACAACACCTTGTGCGGGAGTCACACATTGAGAGATGCGTACTGCGTCCATGCATATGAACTTGATATCCCGAGTCCAGTGGAATGGGTCCCGAAGGAAACGCCGGAAAGTCATCCGCGGATTCTGAGTCAGAAGCTAATTACTAAGTAGACTACGATGGTGCCCAAGGAGCGCCTGATCGAACCCATATGAACCACAGTTGGACTTGTGACGCTGAATTCGAAGGGTTAACCCACTTGTCAATCCCCGCGCCAGAAGGTCAACTAGAATCATAGCGTTTCGGATTCCAAGTATGCAAAGCCCCACTAAATGAACATCGTGCAAGCACATGTTGTTCAAAAAAGCGCGGCTGGTCTCCGCACGTCAGAGGGTACACTGAAATAGCGCCTGCTCAAATCCTATAAAGCGCATTCAAAGCAGACACGATAAATCCATCCAACGTCTCCCAAGAAACCTTCACTCAACTCGACTCCTCTAAGCCAACCGCTTCGAACCAACAATGCGCTTCATCACGATCACCACCGTCGCCGCCAGTTTGGCAATGGCTATCGCCATGCCCGCCTCGGACAACGTCAACATTAACTATGCACGCGGCGCCACAACCACCAGCGCCCGCCTCTGCAACGGGAACACTGCGTCCAACGCCCTGTGCTGTGGTACCGGCGTCATCGGTATTCTTTCCCTCGACTGCGCTACTCGTCAGTTTTTTGCCTCGACTGGGATTTTAGATTTAGATCCGATCGCTCACCTCTATTATCCACAGCCACCAGCTTGCCTAAGAATATCCCGGACTTCAAGAAGATTTGCTCCAGCTACGGGCAGCAAGCACAGTGCTGCCTCCTTGCAGTCGTACGTAAAGATTTAATATATTGCTTGTCTTCAACTTTTCGTGATCCCATGAATAGGCTGGCCAAGGCATCCTTTGCAGCAATCCCGTCTAAATTTGGAGGCTCCAGTTCAAGATTGGACGGCATAGCGACTTATGATTTGAGGGATATATTCGAAAAAGCGTTAGAAAAGAGGAGATAAAAAAATGGTCTGCATTTAGCGATGTGTACAGTTTTTCGTACTTGAAAATGACAGGGCGTGTTTCCGAGAAAGAAGGGGAAGGAACTAGTACAAGAAATGTCTCCCCCCCAACCCCGCACCAATGCATGGTCTGGCTAAGCCGACCGATAACGAAAAGCAATGCTTTCCCCCCGCCATCCCTATTTCTGTCCCGGTGTTGAATAAATGCTTACCAAATCGGTTATCTCGGGTTTCACGAGCAGCTCGCTTTTCCCCTTTGGACCTGACATTTGTGTCGGACTAATATCTTACCCGAATTTACTCCCCCAAAGTTCTCGAGAGCGGGCTTCACTTTCCCAAGCATGCGGCTAATGTGCTCGGTCCAATCGAACAGCGATGATGACAGTTTTGAATAACCTGGAAAACAAGAAGCACAGGAAAAATTTACCACCGGCTCCAACTCCATGCTCACGGAGCGAACCTCCGGAGAGGAGAGGAGAGGCGAAGAGGCGCGATGATAGCGATTTCACTTGGTTTCGAGAAAAACAGATCGTGATCAATCACGAGAGGCTACTTACCGATGATCAAGGTTTGGTGCTAACGTCCTGCGCGCTGGAACGATGGCCCCATTGATTACAACGCATCGACGTCATTGAGAATGCGCACATCGACTGGATTTTTTATTTTTATTTTAACACCGGCCGCGAATCAACCTATCTACTGACCATCTCGAACGGGGCCGACATGTGTTCAATTTTCAGAGAATTCGAACAATTGTGCCATAAATCGTAAGTAATAACCGTCCCCGTGCTACTGTTACATCAGTTCGGTTGAGCGCTTCAAGGTAGTCGGCATCATATGCACCGTTAAGGAACTGGACGTAGTGCCCCCGAGTTCTAATATTGGAAAAATGTTCACAGCCGGGGAACCTTTCCTGTGGAAACTAAATTCAAATTCAGGGTTCAAGAATTCAAATTTTCGAACGGCTTTAATAATACCGTCAAGAATGACCATCTATCCTCATCACCATGAAGCGGGAGAATCCGCATACCATAGCGCTTCCGAGCGACATGTCATTTGAATTATGGCCTTCGATGAATTTGAATTGTCAGTCGAGCGAATAAGCAGTACTTGTGGGTAATTCTCTTCGGTCTATGGGTAAAAAATTCTCGGGGACCCTTCCGACGCCGCATGCAAGTGGGGCCACTGGATAGGTTTTCTGAGCCGTTCAACCGACTCTAGGCAAAGGGGACAGCGCTTGCTTTAGACGGACCCATATGGTATGCTATTGCCACCGGGATTTCCCAAGACGGACACAGTTCTCAAGCGTGCGCTTTTAATGTAGTATGCACCTCGTTTTCTATGCTCGTCTTCGCGCTCTTTTTCAGAGGTTGATACTGGTTATTGACCAGCTGGGTAGTGGATTCTGAGTCAGAAATCAAACTCCTTATATAGCAGCCAAATAGCGTCTGATCAACGCATGTAAACCTCAGTTGCACTTGACGCGGAATTCGAAGGTGACCCACTTGTCAACCCCCGCGTCAAAAGTTAAACTAGAATCATAGCACTGCGGATTCCACGTTATGAAAATGCCGCTAAATGCACAACGTGCCAGCACACGGTGTCCAAAAAGAACCGGCTGGTCTCCACACGTCAGAAGGTATGCTGAAATAGCGCCTGGTCAAATCCTATAAAGCGCATTCGAAAAAGACACATTGAACCCAACCAACAGCTCCCAAGAAATCCTCACTCAACTCGACTCCTCTAAGCCAACTGCTTCGAATCGAAAATGCGCTTCACCATGATCACCGCCTTCGCCGCCAGTTTGGCAGTTGCTATGGCCATGCCCGCCTCGGAGGACGCTAACGTCAACTATGCACGCGGCGGCAGCGCCCCCCTCTGCGGAGCGACCACTGCCTCCAACGCCGTGTGCTGTGCCACTGCAGTCCTCGGCGCTGCTTCCCTCGATTGCGTTACTCGTCAGTTTTGTTTTCGTTTCGACTGGGATATCTAAAATACGATGGCTCACCCTTCTTCACAGCCTCCACCGTCCCCAAGGATATCCCGGATTTCAAGAAGATTTGCGCTAGCTCCGGCCAGCAAGCACAGTGCTGCCTCCTTGTCGTTGTACGTAAATTTTATTATATCATCGGTGGACGCTATCCTCAACGTTCGACCGTCCCATGAATAGGCTGGCCAAGGCGTCCTTTGCTCCAACCCCGTCTAAATTTGGAGACTCCAACTCACGATAGGAAAGCATAGCGTCTTGTGGATTGGGCGGATATATTCGAAAAAACCATCAGAAAATAGGAGATAAAAAATGGACTGGATTTAGCGATGTGTACAGTTTTATCGTAGTATTGAAAATGGGACGGCTTGTTCCGAGAAAGCTGCGTGAACACTTAGAGATGCTCCTCAATGATACGCGCAAATGCGCTGAACAGGCCGACCGACCGATATACAAAAATGCTTGGCTTTGAGCGTAATTTCCCGACTCCCCTTGTTCTGGGGGTTGTAACGTACTTGTTCGATCTGGTTTCCTTCTTCCAGGTTTCCGGGACCCGTTCATCTCCCCCGTTGGACCTGCCGTATGTAACACAGCCGGAAAGAGTGTCGACGGCGGGTTTCCCTAACACGTTTCCAATATACCTGGTCCAGCCGAACGGCTAGGATGTCATCGAATAAAACGAAGCACCAGAAAATTTACCATCAACTCCACAGTGCCATGGGAGCGATCCTCGGGGAAAGAGGCAGGATAGCTCAAGGATAGGTATTGAATTGGCCCGAGTGATTGTTGGTGATACTCACTGCCTGTAAACCGCCACCGTTTTTAGGCAATCTCAGGAAATGAGCCTCCCTTGGAGGGAGTAGAATGCTTCTCAGTGTCGTTCGCCATGACACCCAGGTGGTTTGAGAACAGACCGCTTAGGAGACGATCCATGATTGTTTAGTATTGGGTGACAAAACGTCGGAGGACCGCGATCAGTCTGCCAGCTACCTTGAAATTGGCGTCCGATCCACACCTCAGTAGTCACAATGTAGCCTATCTACGAAAGCGCCCTTTCAAGAAACTGCAGGTTGACTAGTACCAAACCCGTGCGATAAGAGCGACGGTAAGCAACATACGGTCGTCTCCATATGCTGACCGCAAACATTTTCATCGGTAAGTCATAACGTGCTTTTCAACACGCGCATAATGGCCACAGTGCCCAAGGAGCAAACACAGTTGCTCCATCGACAATTGTGTACCGATGGTCGAAGCATACGCGCTAGGAGAGACCGACGCGATTGGTTTTGAGAAACCGAAATTACAGCAGTGGCGATGAACATAAGATAAAAGAAGCATTTAAACGAGTAGTTCGTAGGCTTGAGACTCTTTCTGGATCCGGATTCCGTGGTTTCCCAACAAGTACGACTGACGGGCGTCTAACGGTGCTATCAGTGGGCACCAAGCAAACTGGCGAGACAGGGATGATGACGAGGGGTATATTGTTCCTGGCGAGGATAAAGCCCTGCCGCTGACGTCACAGGACCGGGTCCAAACTGGACGTCAACCATGAGATTCTGAAATCCAGGGTGGTCGACAGTTACACAAGCCCTCGGAATGACGAGGCAACCGGGTAATACGATACCCATTCTCAAAGCCTGTCTGGAATCCCCTTCCCGATTCCTTTCCCATTCCGAGAACCGTTGCTACATGCCGCACAGCCAGGGATCGGTGTTCTTCGTGACCTTGGTGATAACAGCATCGCCAAATCGTCTCCCTGAAACGAAAAAAAGCGATCGCCTCGATTACCCCGACGACGTTAGCATCATTGCCATTCGCGCAATAAGAGGTGCGGAAATTTTGAGGGGAAGGAGTAGCAAGGGAAGGCCGGTATTAGACGTCGCCAGCGACGGGTTGAGTATTCGAATGCTGGGTAAGGCGACAGACGAAGGGATGGAGGATTCGGTACAGGAATGTGTTGTGCGATCCATCCGACCATGGGTGTCTGAACCTTTTTGTTAGCCAGTATTTATAAGCCACGTTTTCCGTAAATGAACAGTAGCGTACCCCCTGGACAGCGAGCAGCTGGTAAGTACGTGTTGAGTACTGAGTACTTGATGGTGAGCGGTAGGTTATAATTATTCTCGCAAGGCGATGACAAGCATCATTTCGGCGATCACGTGGATACCGCACAAAACTCGCTTAATAATACGGTCGCCCTTGGGCGCCGTCTTGATCTCCATTGATCCCTCACAATGCGCAAAGGAAGTTGCCTGGTGTGCGGTACCCTGGCCATGAAGTTATGTTCGGGCTGCAAAACCGCTTTGTATTGTAACAGAGGGCATCAAAAGCAGGCGAGAATCTAAATATTACGCCGCCCGCCATGATCTGTACTAACCCCTAGCCCCATTTGACTCCCTAGGACTGGAGATCGCACAAAGAGTACTGCGTCAAAGTCCAGAATGCCAAAAACACCTTCGATGCTATCCTCTTCGCCGCCGATGAAATCGAGCCTCGTCTTGTCAAGATCCCTTGGGAGTTTAAGGAAGGGGAGTGGCACGATCTCGACAGGAGTGTATGGTTCAAGAACCCACGTAGTTTCGTGCGGAATCTATCCGTTAGCCCCACCCTCTGTTTCCTCTACGACGACCACTTTGGGGAAAACGGATCGCAGAGAAACGGGTGCATCGATGTTTTCACAGGAGGCAATCCAGGACGACCGTGGGCCGGAAATATATTGGCGCTGAGGAAGGGAGACTCTGATTTGTATGATTTCTTTGACAACGTAGATATGGACGAGGATTTTCTGCCGTTGGTGAGGTTTTTTGAAAGGTATGGCAGGAGAGGGTAGCATTGACAATGCTGCATTGTATTAAGTCACATGGAAGTCGCGGATTCTTGTCCTCACACCGGTAGTATTGCTCAGTGTGCATCTACGCATAGGAAAGTTTTAGAACATCGCGATCGATATTGGAGCTGAACGGAAAAATCCCATTGGGTGGAAGTATACATGTTGATGGAAGTAAGATATCGCAAGGCTCGGACAAAATAAAAGGAAAAGTCTTATTTGTGAATCATCGGTAAAAAAATCGACAGATGAACGACTGAAAGTCGTGAAAACCGGAAGGATTTTTCCACTGTCAAAATATGGAGCTAGATACCAGTATTATCAACGGTTGGCGATATGAATGTATGTAATGGCTTGTTTCCAGGTGAATATTCTGGGCCAAGGTATGAATAACTCGTAGCCTGGTCCCTTTCTGATTAACAGAAGCATGTATGTCATCATCTATACGAGGATTAAGGGAGAAGCAAAAGCGGCGTGGCCGCCTTGATTTGGTAGCTTCTCAGGGCGCCTACTAAACTGTACACGCGCTTTAAGCCTGGGCGCTTTGAAGAGCGTCTTCCGGATCAAAGCGTGTCCTTCGAAAAGGTTACCATATATGGTAGCTTAGCTGCCTACTTGTACACGCGCTTTGACCGCCGGATTAAGCCAAGACGCTTTGAAAAGCATCTGTTTGACCAAAGCGTCTCCTTCGAGTGAAAGATATAAATATACACAATGCAATGCTAACCAATCGATAACGCACCACCGAGAACTTCCCCGGACCCTCAAACAGCTCGCCTTTCTAGAAATCCCCAGCACGCAATGTCGGAAATTGAGGAAATTTACCTCCAGTGTTGGCACTGGGATGGGCTCTCTGTACCCAAGGAATTTGCTTTATTGCCCAAGACCTTGGCTTCGTTAGCCATTGTTCTCCTGAAGTACTGTTCTCTGGAGCAACGGTGTTTCTGTCGCATTGAGGACTTTGGAAAGGACTTTGGAAAGGACAACATAATGGAGGAGGTATTATCTCTTCTGGACAATCGAGAAGATATTATCCCTCTGCGGCTACAAGCCCTGCAAAACGACGGAGAAGCCATGATCGACCTCAGCCTTCGGTACGCGTGTTCATCTTTGATTTCTCGATTTAGTCTAAATTGCGCTCTCCAGTTTCTTAACAGGCTTAGACGTACCTTTCGACGCGAATTCTGCAATGAGACTTCTAATCAAGGTCGTTGAGGGTCGACACGAGGATAATGTACGCGCGCACGCAGCGAGTTTAGCTTGCTGGATTGCTTTTTACGACTGGCCTGGAGCCCCAGAGGTCTTTCAGAACTGGTCCCACCTTGGCCCCAAAATGGCGAGTATAAGCTGCAAACTGGGCTTATTCTCTTACCCTGTCATGTATTGGGCCGACGAGATGACCTCTGGCAGATTTCCACCCAAGCGTTTCAAGGCAGCGCGAGATGCCAGTCCGGAACTTATGGCCGAGTTCAACGATTTCTGCGCCGAACAAGGATGGGTGGTGGGAGATAAACGTATATGTTCTGGCTGTGGGAAACGCTCGCGAAACAAAAAGCGCTTTGTCCAGTGCGCTGGGCCATGCGCGGGCGCACGAAAACCCGTTTATTGTGATCGAGGTTGTCAAAAGACTGTGAGTTCCAACTTCCCAGATTGATTGCTCATGTCTTTTTATTAACCGTACTTATTACAGCATTGGGTACAACATAGGATTCATTGTATTCTCGCGGTACAGGATGATGGAGCAGGAAATCAGTTCGCAGATCCTTCGGGTTCTGTTCCCACGCCGTACGGTTCCTACCCTGGCCTCAACGAGCTCGATTAACGCAGGGAGTCGTGTTGTAAGTAAGAGGAAACGAGAAGGCATGAGTTTGGGATGGGGGTCAATCAAATAACCAGGATTTCGCGTACACAGGATTTATGCGTACAGTTTTTATGTAAAACAAGATATTGTAAATCAACTTAACTGATCCCTTTGACCTAATAAGCGCCTTTATTTCCTGGCACTGCATTTCATCTCTAACTTCTCAATTCTGAGAAGGACATTGGTAACGAGTTTTAATTAAGGCTTGTCATGGTTTGTCCCAGGAGACGAGAGCCACTCAATATGGATCTCTCTTCAAAAAAACCGCTAAACAATGATTCGCACCAGTCGCGAGGTTATCCTGAAAATAACTAGTAGGGCTTCTTTCAAAATTTATTGAAAGTGGGACGATGAGCAAATTCTTTGATCGATTTATAGTAAGATGTGGGTGCACCAACCGTGGGAATAAATTCCCGTCTCTCACCATCATCATGCCCGATTCAGAGTCCAGCGATAGCTTCACGGAGTCGAGTAAAACCAATTTACTCGCCAAGTACAAGAACCGATGCGCCACCTGTCTTATGGAATTCCCAGAATCCGGTGCCCACTTCGTACATATTCTCGATGCGGAAGACGTTGGCGAAAACAGGTTTTTCCAACTCAGTCTTGAAATTTTGAAATCGAGGGCAGTGACTGACCTACACCCTACCCAGTTGGATGAGGGAGTTAAGCTTGGACTCATAGAGGAGGGATATCTGTGCTCGTCTGATGACAATGTCATGGTCCGTAAGTGTGATCAATTCTGCTGATCCTCAGAATGTGAATCCATCCGCTCGTGAGCCGTCAGAATGCTGGACCTGTGACCTCGCGTTTTTCAAACCGAGGTACATTGTATTATCCCCCGCGAAGGAAGTTCTCTTGTGGTATAGGAACTATCTGATGGAGACGTGCCAGGACGTTACAAAACGGAAGCCACTGTATCAGGTATGGTCATTCTGAACATCCCATATTAAAATAGCGGTTGACGATGTCCTATATGTACCTTCTAGATAAGCAAAATGCTATCGCAGGGTCGGTTTCACGGTTTGCCAGAGTTAGACATACTCCCATTTCTCTCGCTTTATTCCATCGTCGTCCTTGAGCCGAGCCAAGTAGATCGCCATCGCATCCTCACTAGTAGCCAACCAAATCTTTAAATACTACACCGCGATGAAGGGTTCGATTTCGCCCCTCCGGGAACATCTCCTGGAGATCCCAATGTCGCACGTATCTTCGATGTTACCTCGCTTCCGTCTTCTCCTCTCCCTATTTCTCTTGGTCAAATCCCGCTTTATCCCTCCGACCCTCAGTTCACCCACAGACGGCTTTGGCGTCTTCCGACTGCATTCCCTGTGACCCTGACAGCCCTCTTTTCTACTATCCGTAATATCGTTAATACACAGGGCGAAGAGCTTCAGCTCGCTAGGGACATTCCCGTTCTGCTGGAGTCTCCCCTCCTTGGTTTGTCGGTTTGACCCATTGTCATCGACGGAAGCGGCGATGGCAGTAACGACAGAGATGGTCGCTCAGCTAAGCGTGCGCTTGATGAGTTCAATGCCGATAAACACGCTGAGCAATCCTCAACGAGGATGAGAGGCGCAAATTGAGTGTATTTTCTTCGAGACTCTCGTAACCTTGTGGACTATTTTATACGTTATTTCCAGTGTTGACCCGTTCCGATCAGCCCACCTTTCCTAATGAAACTCGTCGTTACCCGTTAGCCTTTTGAGGCCTACAACGACGTAGTTTCTACTACTTAATATAGCGCATCTTATGCAAGGCTGTAAAGGTAGCGGGAATTTGCAATTTTTCCTAACGAGCCCGCAGTTCATGCTCCATCCAACTGGTTTGCTATAATTATAGGCGCCTGAGTGACTAGACAGACACGAGAAGGAATTGAGGAGACACTAATATTAGATAAATAACCATTAAGTACATGAGCACGTCAACGCTCCATCAATACCTACGAAACCGTTCCGAACAAGGTAGTTCCACAGCTAGATTTTATCGATGGTTTGAGGTGAGGGAGAATGATACTACGATCTACGACTATCTAATTTCCGGAGTATTGTCATCTGCTCGTTAGTGTGAAGCAGCCCTTTGGGCAAGTATGGGGACAATGGGACCGAAATACAATCCACGCTGTGGGAATCTCGCATGGCGGTCCGATTAGCCAAGTTTTCCCCAAGTACAATTATTGGCGCAGAAAAAAAATGGTGTGCACGAAAAAGTTTGCGGAGTTACGCCTATTTTTGCGTGCCAATAATTGAACTTGGGGAATACTTCGGTCTTCGCCAATCGCACGGCCATACTGTGAGCGTTTTCTAGTGTGGACGCCGCGATTTCGGAGTGAGGTGGGTCCAGAACTGGTAAGCGACTCTGCGTTCCAAATTACCAGTACGAGATTGGAAAATCGGATGGTGTTGAAAAATTCTTGAGCGCTTACTGTTCTCGAATCCCTAGTCCTGGCGAGCACGCCCTATCTTGTATGCTATGATAGAGGACAAGACTTATTAGAGAATAATTGACGAGGATGGGTGCGGATACGAGTATGGCCAATCGCCTATAGGCTAGTCACGTGCCTCTGAGTTTGAAAGCGACACTCGTACAACCATCACTTAGACCGGTGACCGTCTGTAATGAAGGTGTCGATGTGATGAACCTGTGGTAGACCGGTGACCGTCTGTAATGAAGGTGTCGATGTGATGAACCTGTCGATATACAGACCGGTAAATTTGGGAAAGTTTCCACGTTGCGCCCGATTAGCACAGCCACATCCATTTATAGTAACGTCGATTCTGCCCGACCCTAAATCGATGGTCACATTCTGCTCTACAAAACCGCGTCGAGGACGCGTTTCCAGGAGTCTCCGGCATTTAAAACTTAATATTTATGCTTGTGATACACTATCCCATATCTATCTATCCCTACTGGATTTTTTGGAGCTTCAGGGCAATTGTATCCTGTCATGCGGTGTGCTACTCCACGTATTTTGAACAATGGAGAGTTTTAGAGGATTTAAACCTAACTTTTGAAGCGACCATATAGTTGAGTATGACTTAACACAGGCCTATAATTTTTTTGGACCAGAATATCACCGGTGGGGGAACGTTACATGGAGTTCACGGTTTGGCTGAGCCGGGCCGGTGAGTTTAGGGTAGGGCAGAATCAAGCCTGGTTACTATATCAGGTTGTGTGGCTGTGCAAATCGGACGCAACACGAAAATTCTCCGAGACGTACCAGCCTGTATATCGATACTCATATACAGGCTGGTCACGAGCCTAACCATCACTGGTACTTAGTCTCTTGTAACAGACCTTAATAAACAAATGACAATCGATTTGTAATATATATACTGGTACTTACATCGTGCGTGGTTCCACATCTCATCTTATCCACGGTCGCTGATTTGGTTATCCATATCAGGATGCCATTTCCAACCGATGCTACCTGGCCTGCAGGTCTTCTCACAATCTTCGAGATCTGCCGCCGTCAACTGCAGCCACTGGAAAACCGATATTATGGGCCATACAATAAGTTACTCACCTACTGCTTCGGCCCCGACTCCTTCGAATACTTTGTTGCTCCCCAAAACCTTCCAAGTGCTTCTAGCCCCCGCGACACCATCAATCTTGTCGATAATTTAGTCGTCTTCGACGCTCATCGTCGTCCTGTCCTCATCGCGGAAATCAAGGACGATAGCTGGGTTGATAGAGCCGATCTACGTTTCAACGCAGATGATCAAATGCGTCAGAGTTATGACGCCATGCTTGCCGACTGCCCCATACCTCGTTTGTGGGGATTGAGCTTGCTTGGAACGTCTCTTCGCGTTTACTCCGGCGATGTCCATTCCGGGGCCCTGCAACCTGAATTCGAAGACCGCCCTAGCCACAGGCACACACTCCCCCGTGACTTTCTTGCGGGTTCTTGGAGCATGGACATTCTTTCTCAGGAAGGGTTCGCTAAGATGCAGGAGATTGTTGGGGATATTTTAGCTAGCGTTGCAGCGCTGTAGGCAGAAGCAATATGTTATCACCAAGTTCTAATTGTGGTTCTACCCTCTCCTCTTTCACCAATTCGATAAAAGGTAAAGGAGGCGGCGAAGAGGATGCCTGTGCAGCGATAACTCGAGGATGACGATGGGTACTCCCAACGAGCATGAGCTTCCCGTTCCACCGTACGTATCCAGCATCCTATCGTTCTTCCTGGCGATCCACCCACGCGAATCAACCCCCGTACCTTTAGATCAGAGTTGTCGGATTTCGGATTCGACTTCGCTACTCTGAATGAAAGTTACGATGCGCAGCTGGAAGCACGGTGGATCGACCTCTCCCGCTTTGCTCCTCCTTGTCGAGGTGATCTTTAGGAACACTGTCAGTCGCACCCTCGGTGGTACGTTCATCATCATGGCTATTCCTCTGTCTCCTCCCCTCTCGATGTCCCAGAACATATCAGTTGATAACGGGGCTTGGATTCCGGTTCAGTTCCTAGCAGGACGACAAGGTCATCGGAAACTCATCGCTGTTGAACTTGGGTGTTCTTACGCAATGAGTACTTGGTTCGGATTTCGAAAACTTGTCAGCATGGCGTCAATGCCGTCGCTTTGTGGAACCTCGTTTCCTTGTGAAATCAATTCGTTTTCTCGTCTTCAATCTCTCCTATGGCTCTCCTCCTCTTTCCGTGAGATAAACATATCAACCATCAGCCCAACATCAGCCGCTGCAGGAATCGATGGAAGCCTGTAAAGGTCTGGCTCTCCATCCACGCGTTCGGACTGTACAAGGCGAAAACGGCGGTCGAGAGTATTGTACTTCCGTATTAATGTTTGTGGCTCAAGGTTGAATGTTGAATAGGTTCATCAAAACACCCGCCCACGTGTGAGGGTTTTGCGTCGAGACTAGAATGAACGTTGGACGTTGGGCGCTGAAAGTGATGTCCCCAGAAACGGTACCTTCCCACGACCCCCCTCCAGTCGATGTCAGGGTTGGCTCGGTTAATGCCCCCCTGCGCCAGCGCCTCAGTCCAATCCACAGATCCTTGGGCGCGACCATCGACGCAATGTATTATAATTATGTCCTGATCCATTCTGGAAAACCATCGAATATCTAATCTAATCAGGGTCCACTGATCCTTGCGTGAAAGTCCAGAAATACTTGGGCTCGAGTTTCAGCGATGCTTCCACTTTGAAGCTGGAAATATCTTTACATTGGAATCTGAATTGGCAGGAGGATTCAGGCATTTCCACCGATTTTTTCAGGGAAGACCAAGGCTGAAAACGCGACTCAACCTTAATGGCCCTGGAACCTAGGAGTTCCGAGTCCAAGAAAGGCAATAAAATCGATCAAGGTACACTGCAACTTGGCAAGTGTAAGTTGGTTCACGCCAAGTTCACGCGATCGTCGGTCAGGATTTGACTAAGCTTAGATATCGAAGGAGAAATACTTATATATATACATATAAATATTTCTCGAGTCAATGGGTTAGGCATCACCGAACGGTGTATAGTATTCACCAGGACGCTGTCTGAAAATCTTCCTAAATCCATCTTTAAAGGTTAAGACCACGTCATTGCCACGTGTCCGATTGTCGGGCGTGATTGAAGCGAAATAATAATCCTCGACTTCAACGGAAGGTTCCCTGAACAGTTCTGCAGGGAATTGCCGGTGAAGGGCTGAATTGGTTCTCGAAATCACTGTGTGCAAAAATGCAGGATTTCTTTACCCTTGGCCACCCCAATTATCGTCCAGTCTAGTGTCTCCAATCCTCTTTGGCGTCTACCTCAGTCTACCTTCGGGAGTCACGAGTCACCAGAAATTGACAATAGCGCAGTAGGCTTCTACTTACCTTGAACTGGAAGTGGAACACCATTGAACGGGAACATTTAGGATGTTAACCATGTCATCGATGTGGATCCTCCTCCCTGATTATCGTCGGCGGATGGCGAGCCAGGGTCATACATTCCTGGGTGGTTCAAATTCTCGAGGACTACTTAACTCGAACCGTGAGCGTTCCTCTGTCCATTTCCCTCGTATCTTGTGCCAATCCAGAGTTTGGAAAGCACACATCTTCTTCTCTGACGGAGGCTATCTCTACTCTTACTTACTCAACAAGTTTGGTTTTTTGTTCTTCATATGACTCAACTTGACGAAACGTGAGTTTTGTTCCCGTCTCGCAAAAGCTCTTCCGCCAGTTGATCAATTTTCCTTCGCTGGCAGTTTGGGGGCGGCATTCATTGGATTGGTGGTGGCTGCAACGCAAGTATCGATTCTCTAAGCGATCCATAGGGCAACTGCTAATGAGTCTTCCTTTCAATTTTTAGATTACACGGTGGTACGTCACACTGTTGGCGAATATTACTTCGACATTGATCCGGGTACCAGTCTCAATCGTTCAAGCCTGGTATTATTATACACATCAAAGCGATCCATGGCCAATCAAAGTGCTAGTAAGTTGTCGTAGTTCTTTGTTTTCCCATCGGTATTTTAACTATGTATTCCTTTACCAGGTGGGTGCCGTTATGACGTTCGACACTATCCATCAATTTCTTATCACGCACACTGGTAAGACTGACTATAATAACCCCTTGTCGTCGGCTTTCCAACGTTTATGATGTAGTGTACTGGTATACTGTTTCGAGTTGGGGTAAGCCAGCGGAGCTGCAGTTGATCGTGCGGTAAGTCGCTGGCTATGGGTTAGATGCGAATTACTGCTCACCACGCTTACATTAATAGGAGTATGCTTGTACGTCCAAATATTCGTCGAGCGATCAACTTTTTTTTACTCGTATCATTTTTTCAAGATTGAAGTGATCTTTAACGTACGTCCAACTGAGTGCTTCGTGCAAAGGCGCTAATTGCGATTCTCTTTCTCTCCACTAGGGTCTAACCGCACTTCTCGTTCAAAGGTATATTCACGGGCTTATAATTCCCGGGAATGGCAAGGAATTGATACTCATTCTCTCAGCTTCCTGGCCATGCGCGTCTGGCGTCGTGCGTTGTATCTGCCGCTTCTTGATTTTATTCTGAACTTCCTTCCAGTGAGCAATGGAAATAAACTCTTAACCGGCGTCGTGGTGAGTTCCTGGCTCTCTCGGTCTTAATGAAGTCTTACTGTCTATAAAACAGGCGTTATTGGTGCTGGGAGAGTTTGGTAACATCTTCTCCTTGTTGTAATCTGTCCGTATTGAAGCGCTCGCGATTTTAGGTGCTGTTGTTGGTAAGTCCTTTCAAGCTGACCGGGATGGCGGAATCTGAGGGACCAGCGATTAACTAGCATATGAATACATATCGTTCGTCGTTTCCCCCGTTATCTTCCCCTGTAAGAACCTCTGACATCCCCTGCAGGTTAAAAATGACGACATATGCCGAGCTCGCCACACTGGAGGTGGGATGATTCGACGTCCTTATCCATAATCGCGCTCCACTGACCATGAGTAACCCAGTATCTCTCTATCTCGGTTAATGTACTCGCTGCCGCCGGGGACGTCCTGATTGCTGGATCATTATGCATGCTCCTCCATCTTTCGCGGACGGGTTTTCAACGGTAGATGGTCTTCCTGGTCATGTCCGAAAGTTGTACGAAACTTACACTGGTCATCAGGTCAGATACGATGATTAACAAGCTTGTGAGTGCCTGCTTGTTGTTCGAGATATTGCGAACGCTTCTAACACTTTGCCCGATTCCAGATGTTGTTCGCCGTTAACACTGGGGTTCTCACGAGGTAAGATATCCCTAGATTTCTTCGGGGACTGATTAATATTTCCTGTCATTCTCTCCCATTACCATAGTGTCTGCGCTGTCGCGTCACTTGTGAGCGTACGTTATATTTCTTAATGCCCTCGTTCCCAATGACGCTTCCCGTTACTGAGCTTTCCCAACCACACACAGATCCTCGCCGCAGGCCATACTTTTATCTATATTGCATTTTTCTTCTGCATTGGCCGTTGTAAGTTGTATTACTTCCGCGATATATCTCCCATGTTCAATGATGCTGCTCAACGAAACAGTGTATTCGAACTCCCTTTTGGCAACCCTCAATGCCCGAAAAAGCATCCGAAATGCAGGTTCGGGTGTCAATACCGCCACGCCCACGGATGTGTCCTTCTCCATGAAGGATTTTGCGAAATCGACGGCTATTGGATCGCACGTAGTACGTTGGCTAGATTCTTTCACACCCACCCTAGAAGAACTCGACAAATTGTCATTTTCCAGCGACCAACGAACATCTCAATCACGATTGATACGACGAAGGAGTTTTCGGGGGATGAGAAGTATGAGCATCACATTGAAAAAGCAGACGTAGGTGGTTTTCATTTGGTTGTCCAATGAAACTTTTGACACTTCTTCATCGGTAGACTGCAAATCCCTCTGCTGAGGAACCTGATGTGAAACACATCGCGTCCATTGCACCTTGACACGTCGCCGTTGTCTGAGAGTACACAAAAGAGAAACGTAGCGGAAATTTATTGTCCTTACGAACAGAATAGATGATTGTCAGTTCTTTGAGGTTACGAAGGCGGTGGAAATTCGCGAACATTTCAGATATTTCATGCAAGTGTGGAAGGCATTAATGTTAGAGTCGACGTCTAACCGCAGAAACTTCCGAAGAGGTAAAACTTAGGGTGGTTGCCTTAAACACCCTCATCAACGAAACAAGCTTTCTTGACAAACTCTGCAAGCTAAGGAATTTTCACTGTGTTGGAGGCGGCGTCTCGCCCTTCTTTTGTCCTCCCAATAGAGCGAGAGGGCGAAACGGTGCAAGGTTTTCGAACGTTTTGCATACAGGGCGATATGAGAGGAGGTGCCAGTTGTTGAAGCTACTGTACCAGGTTTCCTTTAAAATAAAGCTGAGCATTTCTGCAGGAAGAATTTCAATCAGAGCGAGCGATAGGCGACGGGCAGACTCGACGCTCGGGATTTGCCGCAAACCCCCAACGAACTGAATTCCCACCGTTCTGGTTCATTCTCATTTGCTTCTCATTTTTGCGCACAGCATTCATCACGATTTTGCAGGAAGGGCCAAAGAAGAATAAGCAGGTGACTTTTGCGCGGTTAATCTGGAGGATTCTCGCCTGATAGGCCTGTAGATTTTCCGACCATGGCTGGTACTGTGAGGATGAGAAAAGCAAGTACCACTTCGTCAACACTGGCTTTTCCGCTAATTTCTTCCTCTAGTTCTAATGCAATACCATGAGGCCAAATATTTTGATCGTAACATGGGTTCCAGACGCTTGAATAATGCAGGATTTGCAGATCGAACAGGTACACAAACTCGATTGCGTTTCGCCGATTTCCTTGTTGCACTTAATGCTCCAACCATACACTATACACTACTCTATATATATGGTTAGTACCCTATATATATATGTATATGTATACGCCTGACTGTCGCTTTGAGGCATAGGGTAGATATACATAATACGGTATATAGTTTCTGTATATGGTTCGACTGCAGTAGTTCTTATCTTTTTTCCAGACTTCCTCAGATCTACAATGCACTCCAAGGACGAGATGGGTAGATTTTCGGGATGGCGGGGATTCCAGCACCGGACGTGGCTGATTACAAACGACGCAAGGAAATCGAACTATTCTCGCGACTAGTTCAATATCCCAACCTCCACCGGACAGGGCCAAGATCGAAATCATCTGTTGGGCTAGGAAGAAATTCGATGACAACCTTCGGAACCCGCCCTCATGGATCTCAACGAGCCCCAGGGCGTCAGACCATCGCCACCGGGCATGTTCCCGGGCGGTATGCCTCCACCTGGCGCTTTTCTCGGTGCATCACCCCCTTTCATGCCGGGAATCCTCCTGGGTAAGTCATGTCGCTTTAGCACTCGGAACTCATGTTTATATATTAGACAACCTCCTCCGGGGTTTCCCATGCCAGGCTTTCCGCCTGACGATCCTCCATTCCCACCGGGTGGACCCATTCGTCCCCCCCCTTTCCTAACACCGCCCTTTCTACCACCAGGGACGCCACCATTTTCTCCTCCCTGAGTCTTTTCTGCACCACCACCTCCCCAGTTGGTTACTGCGCAACAGAGTCAACCTCGGCCCATCCTAGCGCCTATGTACCACCCCCACGCGAAGAGAGACCGGACGCTGGATCTGAGGAACCGGGGCGGAAGCTCATGTTGACTCTTCCCGATCCATCGTTGGGGCAGAACGGAATTGAAGGCCAGCGATGCGTACTTCTCACAGGTACGCTTTTCGTCGTTCGCTTTTATTCGTAGACTTATTCCTTTGGTTTAGGACGAGCATGGCAAGAAACATGCCCGTACGGAAGGTTTTTTGTAGGGTATGTATCCTCCGTTGTTTCGTTACGTTGTTCTTTCCTCACCGTACTAATGGATTGTCCAATTTTTGAGCCTTAGCCGTCTGTCATAGTTGATCTATCTATCCTCGCTTCTACCTTCGTTTATCGCAATTCGTATCATGATCGGTCAACGAGAGAAACTGGTAGGCAGTTCCCGTTCATTTTTTCTCCGACGCTAGCTCTCGATAGAGAAAACAAACATCATCTTGTGAAAGAGGCGAGTGAACATATTGATGCTGTTGGGTTCGAGGAAGGGACGAACCACACCCAAGGGCCAGAAATCCGACGCGGCCATTCTCGCTGCAGATAAAATCGTCGATGGGTCGAATTTCCTGCAATTCATCCTACTTTTCCTGGGTCTAGCTCTGAACCTTCCACACACGCGGGTTTCCCCATCGAAAGCGCATATCAGGTACATCCACACCTCCACGTTGATCCTGATTTCGAAAAATAGTAATTGGGTAATTCATTGCCATGGTACTAAGGAACGATGTATATTTTGTGTCAAGGAGTAATAGCAGTCGATATAGGCTATTCAGATGCTATCCTACGAAGTAGACAACTCTACACCGAATATCAAACACAGTTCCCTGGGAACTCCAAAATCTGCGAAGGTACCTTTTAGCCGATGTGGTGCTCGACCAGTTCGCGAGCAACGTATGGAGTACGACATGCGCAAAGGATAACGGATAGCCATCGATCGCGCCGCCCAGCCGCGAGGATCGAACCCCAAAGCGACGATAAACCAGCTCGTTTCTTCTCCCTACCATCTCAAGGATGTCAATGCCGACAGTTGAGAATACGTCCAAGCTCCTTAAAGACGGCAACAGAGATCCTTGGGCGATCTTATTTAAGGTATCTTGTGGGATATGAATGCCGATGGGAAGATGGAGGTGCTCGACGTTTGGGCACGCCGAGAACAGTTTGTCCAAGTCCTGCACCTCCGCCTCGTTGCTCTGGGGTACCCGGGAAGGCATATTGAAAAATTCCAATGACTTCAGTGTATTGGATGACTTGGACAAGAAACGGTGGTAAATCGCCATCCTCCAGCCCGCTCTATCGTCCAAGTCAATCTGCAAATGGGACAATGCTGTCAGATGGCACCGGGAGAGGAACTGACGGTCGCGGCTGGGGTCGATTAGTCGGAGACGCAAAAAATGGAGGACGGGCGCTTTCACGATCCGAAGGGTATCGTTGGCCGGCGAAGAAGTCGAGCGAGTTACCCGCTATGTATGGTGAAAGACCCATCGTTTAGAGAAGGTGCCGAAGCGGAAAGGACCTCCAAAAATATATTGGGGCGGAGGAGGGTATCTCCCATGTCGAGCTTGGTGAGCTGTTCCCAAGGTATTCTGAGGGCGAGAGGATGGATATCGTTTTTGATGTTGATGACAGCGGAGCGAAGATGGCGCAATTTTTGGAAAACAGTGAAACCGGGCAACTTGGTCTTGATCATCGTCGTCGTCGTGCGGGCGAGGCTTTGATCGGGTAAGTTGGGAAACGAGATGTCTAGTTTTTCGAGGCAATTAAATTGGCCGATGGAGACGGCAGACCTGCAGGGCTCGACACGAAGGACAGAGGCAAGGATGGATTGTCTACGGACGACATCGGGAACGCGCTATCTACAGGAACACGTGCCTACAGATCTAATCTAATCTGACAGGTTTCCCTGATCCACCGAGTGGGATGGCGAAGAAGGAATTTATTCCATGCACTGTGCTAAGCGTGCAAGAGAGCGACTTCGTTCCCCTCGCCGCAAGGAGGATCCCGTCTTCGAGAGTTCTAAACATCTCGCCATTCCGAGTGCCGTTTCTAGGTCCTTGTTGGTGAAGATACCTGGGTTTTAGGAAGAAAAAGGATACAATATGGTCGTTCTTGAAATGGATCTCGAGCCACTTTGTCGCTATTATGAGGAGTCCGAGCGAGGTTTCTTGGCTCCTTGGAAGAATGACGACGGTATCCCATAAATTAGATGACCTGAAAATAGCACCGCGCCATCGCCGGGATACCGCCATTAACTGGAGCCGTGGGTCGTCGCTAAGAGATGGAGGTAGAATGGCCGTCGAGGTCATTAAATACGAGAAAATCGAGTATATAATATCGTCCGAGAGGTTGTTGATATAATCCATGGTGGTATATGGTGCGCTGGATTTTGTCTTCGCTGGGCCGAGGAACGAAACGGTGTCGACAACTATGAATATTATCCCTTCAAAAATGCGTCAGATCTTGTGCAACCCGTAAGACTGGACCCTCACCTGTAGGATCGCTGAAGTGGTGATTGGGGACGACCTCAGATAATTTTTCAGCGTCGGGGGGGAAGAACTGAGATGAGCGAAACTTACCTCTCGCTTATTGGATTTCTTTCGATGTGCGAAAGCGGGATATTCCTCCGCCAAGGTGCCATGTTTAAGCAATGCAGATATGAATGAGGCGAGATGCAAGCCTTGAAAATGGCATTTCCCACAGCGCGGTTAGATATCCCACCAATCAGATGCGTAGTTGCCTCAGGAAGGTATGCCGCATGTCCATCGCCTGGGGCGGATCGATTCTAACGGTTGTAAGGTTTAGCGTAGCCGGAAGCGATTTAACTGTCGAAGGATGAGATCATTCTTCGCGTCCAAACAAGAAACTTTGGGGCGATGCGTGCGGCGCTTCGTTCAACTGCGTATTACTTAGAAATGAATTGTTCTCCTTCCCACTTGAGCTCGAGGAGTGCTCAAAGGGTTCCCCGTCGCAGGGTATACAGAACTGCCGTGACATTACGATGCTCTTCCTGAATGCTTTATTACCGCGAACGGCGGTCCCCGAGGGATAGCGTTCAAGGAGATTCCTCATAGAAGCGGTGGAAACTCCGCCAACTTAAAGTCAAGAGGCACAGCCTAAGGAAGGATGTTTGAATGCGCGAAATAGTGCGGCTTTCCTTCTCTGTTTCTGGACTTTACATGCGGGAAATCGCTTTAGGATTCGCCAAACAATGGTCAGATCGCAATGACCATCGTACGGCTTCGGCCATCTGCGAAGATTTTAGGAACAAAGTCTACTTAGCCATATATCGGGATATCCCATACCATATTCCCATCTACGCTCGATGTTCCCAAGAGATACTTCTCAAAAATCCCATTTAAAATTATATTCCTTGAGAACACGATCAAGAGGGGCGGTTCGAACAGGAAGGGACGTTGCGGAGACATGCAGTGAATTTTGAGAAGAGACGCATAAGAGATCATCGGTGATTGCTTAACTCAGTGTGTATCTGGTCGACATACATAGTATGTACCAGAACGCACGGGTTGGACTCGACAGAGAGAGGAAGATTTAGCGCCCTAATCAAATCATCATTCAAATGTCACTCCCTTTGAAATTTACAGGCTCGAGTCATTATCGACAAAGGTGAGTAGCAACAGATAAGCTAACAGTTTGTCCATTTCCTTATTTGATCGCTGATACACAATTTCGTCGCACTGGACGACTTTGAATGGCTTGCCGGGATGGTAAATTGTCCGAAAACGATTTGAGGACCTTTTGATTATTGGTTTGACCCGACGTAAGCAACAGCTACGGAGGCGCTTAAGTGTTTGTTTGAGATGTTATGTGTGTGAATGCTGAAAAGTCCCTTTGAGCTTATTTTCATAATGTTTCTCCGGCACTTTAGCAACGACTCGGAACACTGTACTGGGATGGGCAGTACTATCGACGATCTGGGACGGAACAAACATTTCTAGTCGTATTCTTCGACTACGTACCCGACGGTAGTTCCACTACGCCATGTAGGGGAGCCCTTGTGCGGCTCGGGCTAAATCACTCTCCATATATTTAGAGACATCAGCTACATATTCCCGTCATCCTCGAACGTGGGTTCCGCTGACGCGTCGAGCAGCAAGTAATCCGAATCAGTCTCAGTATGAATCCGACTCTTCTGCAGAGTTCCTGCCATTCTCGAACGCTCGCAAAACGGTCCCCGGTCTTCACATTGTGCATAGAGATCCGAAGTTCGCTGGTTATGTATTTTTATGTTGAGGGCGAGTGACGGCGTCAACTGTGCCAAGTTTATCAGGGAAGGCGCATGGGGAAAAGGTGCTTATCTACTTCGCAGCTATTTCGGCCCAGTGTGGCAAAATTCGACAGTTGATCAGTAGGGATGTCAACTGGGGATTCGAACTATTTATTCTATCTCACGATGGTTTATTTCAATTCAAAGTCTTAAGGGGGGCGGTGGGCGTGAGCTCGAGAGGTGTAACCTAACTCAGGTCCTATCACGGACTGTTCGAACTCCGCAGCATATACATAAAACGTGTCTTGTGGAAATGCCAAGATTCCTTGGGTTCTTGTTCTATCCTCCATTTTGTTCTATCTGTACTATACTTCAAGTTATTTCTTCCTCAGACCGTCTATGCAGCGAGTGTGGTCGACATATCTCGACTCGCAAGGCCACCGAGTTCAGCAATCGGATTCTACAGAAAGCCCCAATTTGGTATGTTTCCATCACTGTCTGGCATGAGAACTTTTTTCTAACGCAGCTGACGTCCTTCTCTTCCACCACGTATCATCCATCCCGTTCTCGAACCTTTCCACCTCGCTAACTTCCACTCGTTTTTTCTTTCGTTTCTGTCATTGTGTGCGATTAAGATGATGGACAAGGACTCGCCGTAAGCACTGATCCCTTTGTCTTTGTTTGCTTTCTTTTTTTTTTTAACCGACACCCCAGACGAGCGTCGATCATTTCGCATGCAAATTCATCCTACTCAACAGCAGGATCGACACGACACATGCTCGCTGACATGAATAATTCGTCAGCGAGCGACTACGGTGGTCTCCTCAGCCCACCGGCTGCGCCCTTTGCTGGCATCCACGGCTCACACGACAACCTCTCCGTTGGCTCCAATAGTCAGACGAATCTGTCCCTCAGTCTCAACTACCTGCCATCCAAGTTCTCCTCCTCCATTATCTCTGCCGGTGGTACTCGGTTTAGGAAGAATGCCAGGGCGGATGAAATCAACCTACCGAAGCGGGGTGGCGGGCTCGAGGCTTTCAAGAGTGGGGAGACGCGTATGCCTCAGGGAAAGACACGGCTGCGGTGGAACAAGTTCAAATGGATTTTATTCTTTATGAACTCCCTCGTGCGTCTATCCATTGTATTCCTCCCTGTTCGTTTTATTCACTTTCATACATAGATGACCGTTTACTCGCTCGCGGCCCTGGTCGTCTGTCTTCTGACGTGGTTCGACGTCTTTCAACATGCCGATGTCGTCCGTACCGGCAACCGCCCCGAGCTCGTCCTCAGCACCCTCGCCGCCTCGATAGGTGTATTCACCTCCGTCATCGGCTGGGCCGGAATCCTCCTCAACAACCGTGGTTTCCTCGCCTGGTACACATTCCTCTCCTGGATCACCTTCGTTTTCCTCCTCGTACCGGGTTACATGACCTATAAGAAGCGAACGTTCAACCTCGAGGGCAAGATCAACGCGCAATGGTCACAGAAGCTCGGCGCAGAAGGCCGTATGCGTATCCAGAACCAGCTCAAATGCTGTGGGTACTTTTCGCCCTTCGTTGAGGCGACGATCAGCCAGACGTGTTACGCGAGGAGCATTTTACCCGGCTGCAAGCTCCCGTACATACAGTACGAGCGTTTCGTCCTCAAACGCTGGTACGCGGCTGTGTTCATTCTTGTTCCAATCCACATCTCCGTTATGGTATCTGGGCTTTTGTGTTCCAACCACATTACCTACCGTTTCGGAAAGGGTATGATGCCAGAAGCTTATCGCCTCAATCTCAGCACGATGGCGGTTATCATGGAGAACTACGCAAGGTATGTGATTATCTACATCATTTCGGGACCATTCTGAGGCGATCGTCGTGTCTTCTTTTTTCTTCTTTCTTTTCTCCAGTCAACTCGCGGAACAATACGGCTCCGAGGTCGCTGACCACGTCCTCAAGCGATCACGATCGGATCTGCAGCTCGGTGATGCTTCGCAATCGGGGCCCATCCAACAACATCCTCCCAAGTCCCCTTTCCATGCTAAATATGAATCAATCGCCAATCGTGGTGGATAGTTCCACAAAAACCGGCTCCACCCGGTGAATCGACGACTTGTTCATATTATTGGATACTTCTTCCGGTTATCCTTCCTTTCGAATGTGTTTTCTCCGCCGTATCATGCATCTAAAATCCATCTAACCGCATCGCCTACCTCCTCGCGCATAATACCCTTCGCCAACTCGAGGATCCGCGCATCTTAGCTCACCCTCGAACTTATAATACCCATATTGCTCTCGATATCCCTCGCCGCTGCTCTACAGGAACCCGTTGTCCATATCACTTACCTCTACCCACTCATCGGTTACGTCTATAACGCTTTGACTGCTTTGTCGCCTCGATTACGCAGTAACTTTCATTTACATTCCTTGCACCCTGAACCTTTTCGTCGAAGTAGGAGAATAGAAAAACAAGCTTCATCTAAATACTTGTTGACCAAGAGTCACAAGGAATTTAGTCGCAGATATATATGACGAAGGAGGGGGAAATAATGTACCTGAGATACCCTTCGCAAGCTTTTGCTTGGCTTGGGCGTATTTTCGCGCAGGCCGACTGCCAATATGTGCACCTTCAGCATATTCCACGGTCGCCGCGCATAACTGTGGCGCCAGAGGATGCATGAATATTCGAGTATTCAGGCCTAAATAACATGAATAACGGTCTCTAGTCTAGTCAACGAACAAGGGAGCGTCCAGGGAACTTGCTCTCACGCATTCGCAAGGTTGCTAGTGCTGCGATACGCTAGATACATTTCAACGAACGCCAAAGAGCAATGAGCGCCAACGACGGATTCGCCTCCTCCAAATTCTTCAAATGTCCTTGAAATGATGTGTTCAACTTGCTTTATATTTTATTTCCCTATCTTGGGCGATAGATGCGCTATGTTATCCGTTTTCCTTATTATCAAGCTCTGCAAAATACTTTAGCCATGATTTTGCGCTCCAACGGTCGGGTATTCATGTCAGGGAATCAAAAATGGAAAGGCTTGGAGAGAAAATTAGCGATACAACTGAGTCTTGTTAAATCACCCCGTTCTGGTCATGTAGAAGGGTCAATAAAACTCCACAATTGTGAGACGAGCAACGCACATAAGTGATATATTCCGGGGTCTCGCAGGATTTGTACTCTTTCAGTAGATCGTCACATGTGGCCCTAGCATAGAAGGGGTTGGCGAGAGCTGCATCACCTCCAAAGCTGCAAAGCCATAACATACCGTGCGACGTCGAACTGCTCCAAGCTATCTTCGAACATTTTTTCCTTTTTGTACATCTCAATGAACGCATTGCGCTTCCTGAGTCGGTCGTATTGATCGATCATCCGTTTGAACAACTAAAGCGAGGATCTCAATAAAATAGCAAACTCATTCAGATTGAATAACTACTTACCGACGTGATGCTCGTATGGTTTGCCAACATCAGGCCACTCACTTTGTAGCTTGTGCTGACGTAGGGAGACTTCCGCACTGGGGCTACCTGGAGGGCAGCGGGGCCCCATGGAACGAAGCTTGCCAGATTCCTGTCGCGTATGCGAAGAAGTGATTGATAGATCTAATAAGGAGATTCAATGCGGGCCTGAAGCAGTGGCTGAGGCAGGGACATACATCGGCCGCTTCGATGTCACCTATGATTATATTCATATTGGAGATATAACACGACATTTGGGATGATACGGTCGAGACCGTGCGGTTCTTAGGTTGAAGAAGGCGTCGCATGACATCTAACACTGTCGTCCGACGTACAGGTTTCGCCTGCGCGGGGAACGTTAGTCGAGTACAACAAGGCAGAGCAAGGCACGGAAATTATCTGACTTTGTCTATTTCATCGCTTGAAAAGGGGGTGTAGGATGTCATGAGGAAATGACAACGTGGGGTCGGTATTAGAGACGCCAAAATCCCAACCAGGTCATTGTTCATGTACGACGGGTAGCGCAAAGACTGCGTACTCGCGGCCATGACGGTTGACACCAACTGATTGGTCTGATCGAAGGATGGGGTTTGGACGTGCAGTCTATCTGCACATATACGGGCGAGAGCACTATTATCCAACACCACCACGGAGTCGGCGTGATCGACGAGGCGTTTCAGCGTCAGTAACGAATTGTAAGGTTGCACGACGACGTCGCCTTCTTGGGCGTTCGGGAATACGCTATAGGTTTGGATTATCTTCTTGGGGAATCTATCGTTTAATCGTTCCAAGATAAAGGAACCTAGGCCAGATCCTGTTCCGCCAGCTATGGAGTGTACGGCCATGAATGCCTATATATCCGATGAAATACGACACGCCCAGTTGAAGTATACGACACACCTCCAATGAATCACTACTCTCGGCCTCTCTGTCGATCATATCCATGACTTCTTCGTATATCCGTTCTCCAGCCGCATAGCCTTGGGCCCAGTTGTTTCCGGCGCCACCGCCATCCTTTGAAACAAAGATGTTCTCAGGATTATATAAACGAGAATACGGCGACGAGAGGATGTTGTTAATGACCTGTGTGAGCAAGGTCACTGGAGTGAGCTTTGCATTGTGTATAGGTACCGCGTTCATACCCTAGGTTCCAGGTCCACGAGGATAGATCGAGGAACATAAAGCTCATCATCGGCCTGATAAAAAAATACGTCCTTTCGATCCCCTCCCTGTGTCGCCCACTCCTCGAGGATTCCATTCTTGTTGATACCATGTTCCGCGCATAATCGTTGCCAGAATGCAGAGCCCACTTGTACGATGTGGTATTAATACAGACATTACACACTGGTAGATGTAGCCTCACCTTGGTTCCCGCATTGGCCTAGCTGAAGTGTGATAATTTCGCGAGGCATGGCAGTGGTTGTCGATTGGATCACGTCACACGCGCGTAGCACAATCAGCGTGGGTAGAGTCTTGTGGGCATCAGCTGTCAAAATCCGGCCGAAGGGACGATACTCAAGGCAAAACGATACTTGAGCTTGACCTGAGTTTTGGGAGTGGTAGATAACATCTTGAATTTGACAGCGCGATCGCGATCAGGATCTGTCACTGCTAAGCGCCCAATCCATCTTACAAACTACAGTAAGCGTCGACAAGACTTTATCTACCCAAGGGCGACATTGATCGCAAAAATGGCTGTGTAACATCTTGTTAACGCCAAGAGTCCGAGCGCCGGCCAAACCAAGCCAGAACTTGCGAAGCGGTACTTCAGGCACAAACCACTATTATGTCTGGGGCGAGCGGGTTGGATGAAATAGCGAAGAAGATACTTTCGAAAGAGGAAATAACTCGAAGAATAACCAATAACATACAGCAATTCCTCGATTCGTGAAACGTTATATATATAGCAATATCGACTACGATTGGTGATCGTTTCGTGTTTAGCGTGGAAACGCGCTTGGAAGAATGTTGTTCGATGGCACACGTCACGGCGGTACGAATACACACATACACCTAGGCTTAGGCCGGTAAGCGACTGTATAATAAGAAGGCGAAGCTTGCGTTATACATATCAGCTTGGTTCCAGAATTGTCTCGTAGAGTTCTTTCTCGAACGCAACTTTTTTTCTTTCGAAAATGATTATTATCCTCCTACAAATTTACATTCCTCGCTGCTTCAGATCATCCACGTCGCTTCGACCTTCCCTTCCTCTTCGATTCCGCGCTCAACACCCCCGTCTCCGCCGTCGCCGCAGCCGAATTCTTCTGAACATACTGCCTCTGCTCCTGAGCCTCAACCTGATACCCAACAACCGCAATATCATCAAACTGCTCCGCCTCCTCTACCGCCAACTTATCCTCCTGGTCCCACCCCTGCCAAATCTCCTCATCTACGGTACCCACCACGTCTGCGTCCAGGAGCTGATGCGTGCTCGAACTCGCAGGGGTGACGATCGATGCTGAATCCGCAGCGCTGGCTTCTCGCGACGGTTCTCGGGATGTTGGCCCCCCACCGCCAGCATGCGACGAAGGAATATCGAGTGCTGGATCGTCTTCCCTCTTCAAAAAATCTTCGTCCTCCTCGTCGAACTCGAGCGGAACGGGACCCGAGAGGCTACTATCAGAACGAGCGACGAGCTGGGGCGAGCGAGCTTTATGGAAGTCCCTACGTAGACGACCCAATCCCTCACTCACACCATCGCCGATCCCAGCCATCGTTCGAATGGGAATGGAACTCCTGAACGAGCGTGGATTGGAGCCCGGGATACCGTTAGGGTACATTGGGAGGATGATGGGAAGATTCGAGCTGTCGAGGCTACCAGAGATGGCGGAAGCGATGGGTTCGTCGAACGATGACGACAGACGACGTGCGTCCCGGGGAGAAGAGAATCCTTCCACGAAAGCTGCGTTGTCGCCCCCGGAAGTGTATGGGCTGATCTCGATAGTTCGTCGAACCTCTATCTTTGTGCCTGTAATGTCGAGTTGATACCGTCGAAGTAGTGCGTGATAATCTTCGCCAAGGGTGTGGAACGAGAATTGGTGTGAGAGGTATAGGGATCGAGGAAGGACGCGTGGCGAATTTGAGCATGTCGAAAGTTCGCCCTCGGCGAGCCAGCTTGTAAGGGAAAAAAATCAATCAATGATCCGCAAGCGATAAAACGAAATAAATTACGCACTCCCTTCCAAGCATCCCTCCTTTTCCTCTTCCACCTAAACCACCACCACCAGTAACCACCAGATTCGGTGTCACCGGTCTCTTAAACTCTGCCCAATCCCTCTTCCTCCTCAAATCCCACGTCGCAACCATACCCTCCTTCGCAAACAACTCCATCTGCGGATCCCCTCCCACTTGCGGCGAATGTGAAGTCCTCGAACCACCTCGCGAAGCACCCGAGGTCGAAGGAGACAAACTTATGCGATCTCCACCACCCATCCCCGGAAACGAGATACTCGTTACACCGAATGCTTGAACAGAAGCAGCGACACCACTTCCGATGCTTTCCTTCACCGGATGCTTGTCGATGATAAGGCGACGAAGAGAGAGAACACCATCAACAGGGTCGAAGAGGAGGAGGTCTTGGTAGTTTACGATCCGTTTAGGCTTGGACGGCGAAAACGTAGGTGAATTAGAAACGAGTTGAGGCGCGTACGGTGGCAGGAGATCGGGGGAAAATGTGATATCGGATGGCGCAATAAAGGTAAATGCGAGTGGGGCTTTAGGTTGCCCAGGAGCTGACGAAACTTTCGGGCTTCGAATCCGAGCCAGCGGTTTCAACGACGTCAAACGGGACTCCTAATCAAAGACCGAAAAGATCTGAGATAACGAAAGCTAGCAAGCGTTTGAAAACGAAACGCACCACAAGCTCGACATTCCTCACTCTAGCCTCAAGATGACTCTGCAAATCTGGCGGTCCTCCATACGGATTAACCGCAAACACATGCACTGTACGATTCCGCGTCCCAAGCGCCGTCCATAGCCCATCCCTCGCCCAATCAAACCCTTCCACCACCGCAGTCGTATGCCCACGATGAAGCTCGTACACCTGGGTCGCAGACTTCCTATCCAACTCGCTGAGTCCTGAGGAACCAGAGCCGGAAGCCAACCCCGCTTCTTCCAGAGCAGCGGAACGCGCAGAGAGTAAGACCGAGGGCGTAGGGTGGAGCTTGAAAATCTTAACCGAATGACCGTCGCGAGTGATAACCGCTAAACTTGTACCGTCGGGGGAGAACTGGAGGCCTGCTAACGTCTGGCTCCGCGAAGCGTTGAATTCGTCGACCTTGATTGGCGTTGGGCCGCGCGTTTGGGATGTGGACTTTGGTCGCCCACTATCACCTTCATTTGCCTTCGAGCTCTTGGATGAAGTAGGCAGTAGCGGGGATAAATCCACGACGGTGACAAAATGTCCATTCTCCGCAACGCCCCGCGTATGTGGCATCACCGTCGCGAGATGCACCTGTGGGCTAGGAGGCACAGAAGACGATGCCGAAGAAACGTTCGAATTACGCCTCTCTCGATCTTCCGTCATAACCACCCTCGGATCCTGACCGGGCATCGAACCAGGATTATCCGGGGCGCTCCTCGACACGAACCTCCCGCCGGGACTTCCACTCCTCATCCTAACCTCTCCCGTACGACTCGCCGACCTCGCATGTCCATACCCACCTACTCTTCCCTCTGGAGTCCCACCAGCACCAACCGCTCCTTTCCCCGTTACACGACTCTTCGCCGCATCCAAAGCCATCCCACCAAGGAATTTCATCCCACTGAAAACACTCTCGCCCACCTTCAACGCCGCCTGACCCACATCCGCCTGCGTCATCCCCGTCATCTTCGTTATCCCTCCACCTAAACCGAACGGCGAGGACGATAAACTCGAGGGCGTACCACCCGAATGCTGCGAAGTCGATCCTGCCGAGGAAGAAGAAAGTCTCCTGTTCGCTTTGGAGCTGACGTTCGTCGATGCCCCGACGCCAAGAAGGGAGGGAGATGAGGATGACGCAGGACACGGTGAAGCGTACGCGAGAAGACGATGGGAAAGCGCAAAAACCGGGTGCGGGTGTACTTTAATCGGACGTGTAGATTCCGGGCTTGTACCTCCATGGGCGCTTCCTCCGTCGTAGTTGTTGTCATTGTTATTGTTATTCGAGGTCTTGCCGTCTATAGATAATCCAGGTAAAAATACACCTTTGTTCGTTGAAGAGTTGTTGAATGCAGATTGCGCCGTTGAAGATATTGCGTTTGTAATAGATATTGCCGAAGATGAATATGAAGAGCCGGGATGATGGGATAGCGTTGAATGCTGCGATGGGGGCCGATACGCCTCGAGCAAGTTCTCGTTGACCGTATGCAGTGTATCGAATGTCGTTGAAGACAGAACGTGTAAAGTTGGAGGGGTTGTAGTACTCTGCGAACGACGAAAGAAAGCTGAGCGACGGATTAGAATGATAGAAAACTGAAAGACGTACGATTACAATGAATAGCTCATTAGGAACGAAAGTCGACGAAAGGCCAGGCATCGAGAGCATCTTCATAACTTGATGTGTCCGAAGAGAATACAAAACAAATGTGGAACGGGCTAATTCTTCCCGTTCGTCCTCATCCGCGTCTTCCAATCTACGAATCATGAGTCGAACAAATAGTCCTTTACGGTCGAAAAACCCACAGAATACCAAGGAGCGGTCGTGATTCCGCAAATGGATCCTTTCCTCCGTGAGGTATCATCGCCCTGTGACTAGGAGGCGGAAGAACAGCAGCATGCACGACCCGAACCTGTTGCGCAGCTGCGTCACTGCCGTCTCCTCTCGCTCCTCTACGCCCAACTACAAGCTCCCACTCTGGCAGGTCGAAATTGAGGTTAAACACCTCGGAAATCGACGCCAAGTCAGCGCAATCCCACATCTGGAGTCCAGCAGGGTAAGCGAGGATGAGAACATGTCTACAACACGCGAAATTAATATCTACGAATGAATAGACATGGACAAAACGACGTACCGTGCATTCAAGATATCCCACCTCGCCCAGGATATGGCATCCACTATGCCTTTCTCATTAACGAGAGCGCGTTTCGATGCCGGCGCCGGAACTGATGTCGACCCGACTCCACGTCCCACACCCCGACCAATGAACGACCCGGTCATACCAGCAGCACCCCTTCGCATAGCCTGCGCCAACCCCGAACCGGGGAAACCACTAGGTGGAGGCGTATGTTGAGCCCGAGTCGAGGTTTGCACGAGCATCGCGGCACGTTGAGGTTGCGGTTGTGCGTAGTCGTGTCCATAACCATAACCATAGCCAAATTCCCCCTCTCTTTCGTATTCGCGTTCGAACTCCTGCTCTTGTGAAGTGGTTCTCTTGTGGGTAAGTTGGGGAGTCGAAGGCGAACGTTGGTGCGTTGAAGTCGTGGGCGAACCGCTGAACTGGGCGTAGCTTACGATGGGTCGTGAGACTAACGGAGGCGAAGGTCCAGCTGTAGGTATCGGGATATGAATGGAAGACGGAACATAATCGCGGATCGTTCGAGAAAGATTTTCGAGAGTCGAGGAAGATGGAGAGTCGCTGTGACGGTGAGGTGAGAGCGGCCGCGAGCTGTAGGAATGATACGGTGAGTCGTCTGTAAACGAGGCGAGGATATTTTGAAAAGCAGAGAAGAAAGGCATCTCGCGCGAGGAAGGGGGCGAAGTGGATAGAAGAAAGGCCAAGGACGAATGAAAGACCCTAGAACGTTTATGCAACACGTGCCGACGGTGCAGTACCCATTAAACATAGCTGCGATCACGAACCCAGCCTTCGTAACGTTATATGTGAGTTCCGGGGAGTGCGAGAAACACCTCATCCCGGTGATGCTCCAAGGTAGGCATAAATGAAAAACGGACGCAGACATCTGCTGGCGCGTTTGCGAAACGGTTCTAGCACCTCAAACCACGGGAATGTCGATAGATAAAAAAGTAAAATCCGGGAAATGGAAACAGCCAAATCACAGGAGGAGGATACAAATCACCGCCGTGGCCTTACATCCTGTGCAGGCTCCACGGTTGCACGCCGGCCAAGATTAAGGCATCTTTGGACCTTTGTGAAACAAATTACGGCAGGTCCAGTCAACGCGAACTCCCCGATAGACGAGCAGCAACACGAGGTAGGAACCGCCTGAAACGGACCCATCGTAACGCTATGACGGATGCGGGATTGAAAAGGGACATATAACGTCATCCGACGGGAGCTTGGACCGTTGAAAAGGTCATGGCAGCTCGATCCCCAAACGACGACAAAAAATAGAAGGCCTGATCCCGGGATTGCAGTCGGGAAGGTAGGACGAACGGAGGAAAAATAACGACCGCGGACGTCTCTCCCTTTAGCTGCGAGAATCCCCCGACGAATTGAAAATACCATGGAACGAAAAAAAAAAAAGGAAGCGCGATCCGTCAAAATCAGACGTGAAGAAAGCGGCGCGCACAACAAACCGGAATATGAAGAGGAAGGAATATAAAGGACAATCGACACGGGGAGCCTCCAACCCGCGGGAATGGGTGGTCCTTATTGAAGCGGTAAAACTCTTGGGTTAGAGCTACGCCCGATTCCCCGTGTGGTTAGAAACAACACCAGATCCGGAACAGAAAGCAAACAGCATGTCGACAGAAATGATGGCCAACAAGAAACCAAAAAGGAATGAGATATGAAATGAACACCAGCTCGGGAAGGAGGACGGAAAACCCCCCCAATAGATGAATAGTGGAATGAAGAATGGGAGGCGGCAGATCCAAATCATGAAGCGAAAAACAGAGAACGTACCGTGAAAACGTCGGCGAGCGAATGCGCCCACCGAAGCCCACATCCACCGCATCACCGGGACCCACATCCTCGAAATAATCCTGCGGATATGGAATCCTCGGAGGGATCGGAAGCGGGGGAGGCGATCCCACCTGATTAGGGAGTGGTGCTTCCCGAAAGGGTGCAGAGCGATAGGTGCTGGCAAGCGTCCCGCCGCTGTCATCCTTTTCTTGATCGTCTAGATTTACTTGCTCCGCGGGGAGAGAAGCGATTTGAAAGGGCGGTGTATCAAAGTCTATAAGTCGTGAAGTCGATGTCTCGGCGAGTGCCTCGTGGCCAAAGGGGGAACCCAAGGACTGAGGTTGGCCTACTGAATCCATCGTTGAGTGGAAGTGGGGTATTTGCTCGTCCGGGAGCGGTGTCGGCAGCTGGGCAGGTGGCGAAAGGGAAGGAGAAACACGATGACGGTGTTGGTCTGACTGTCGGGCTCTTGGCTTGTTGTTTCGGGCATTATTGTCGCGAGAGGGGCGTTGGGGCATTAAAAATGTAATTACAAAGAGTCTGTGTGGAAGTTGAAATGAGCTGTGAACGAATGTGAACGAATGAAAGGGAAATAGAACAATGATAACGAACTTGTGTCAATGAGTCAGAAATGGTTGAATGTCGAAATAGGTCTTCTGCGTCTGATGCAACTGAATGCCAGACGGATTATAAAGTAGAAAGTGAAAACAAAGAGATATGGGTTGTCTGGTACCACGTAGGGGGGCTGCTGCTGTTCGGTGAGCAGGAGCAACGAACAACCCTTCCCAAAACAACCAGTTATCTTCGCAACACCACCCATATATGGTAATTCGATCAGTCACATATAAAACGTGACATGTTTCGAAAATTTCTTTGAACATTCCCTCCCACCACTGACTCTCCTCTTCCATTCGAGCTCGCGTTGTATTTACGCAATGTCCTCGTTCAATCCGTGGCTAGTTCACTGCTTAGTCGCCTTACCTTTGTTCATCGCGTTCCCCCCCGACTCGTTTCTCATATTCTGATATCTCGACAACATAGGCGTCTCTGAGTCTTATCGCCTTGCTGTTTTCAAACGTCCAAAGCACCTGATCTCCGTAAACGGTATAGCTCGCACTGAAACCTGCGCGTTCCCATGATCACCATGCCTCCTCGGAGGCGTTAAGGGTCATTCCTCTGGCGTTATCGGACGTCGGTGAGTTGGTGCTTACCTCCTATCTCGTATCTTCCCTTCGCGTTCCCTTCCTTTTTCGCCCTCCCTTTCGCGACGATCCTCGTTGCTTTTTATCCATCTTGGCGCATGATTACAAAAATATTCACACTGTCCGATTTTACACCCAACTGTCCGTGAAAACGGCGTTGTGGTGTTATGAGGTTATATTCTACTACAACGGTAGCTGACGCCCTTCTCCCTTCCCTTTTCGTCTTCAAATTCTTTCGGGGAAATTTGCTGACGCTCTCCGTGCATTTAGAAATACACCATGGATTGCGATCGCCGCCTGAGGACGAAGTACCGACACTTGGCAATTGTAAGTCCCCAAACTCCGCCCCTCCCCTCGATTTCCTTCCCAAATCTTCCAATGATGACACACTTTTTTACTGTACCACGAGCGTCTTCCATTTACTATGCCAAGGCGCTGTGAGTTAACCTTACTACAACGGTATCTGATCACTCCGTCCATTCTTTTCTTCCGTCTCATTCCTACAATTATTTTATACTCCTGTGCTAACTCTTTTTCTCCTCATAGTTGCGCTCTGGAGGACGTCGACTTCCACGGTCATCCTTCCAGATCTTATTTAATCTTCAAGTCAGACGAGTCTCCGTGCCATGTTATATATTTTATTTGTGCTCCCTGAATAATATCACTGGCCGTACGTCTATTGCATACTCTTCGCTTGGGCCGTGCGTCTGCTTAGTTCAACGGGTATCTTATACTGGACGGAAGCGTTTGCCTGGACTTGGTAACTGTGTTGACCCGTGGAAGGTGGATTTTCTCCCTTTGTCGGCAAGGGTTATAACACGTTCGATTTCGCCGTCGACGATCCCGCTGGTCACTGGTTACATTTGGGGCGCCCTACGCTGTCTGCGTTTATCATGGATCTCTTCCGGTCTCGCCAGTTCCTTATCAGGGTTCGAACGTTCAAGGGCTGTTCTCAATGCGTCTCGATCGCGTCATTTCCTATTGCCTTGTGGTCTTCATTGCGACAGGATCCACTTCAACTCCGCACGCTGCCTTAGCACCTCGTTTTGAACATATGTACCGCGGGTTTAGGGTTATAAAGGGACTTAGGGTCGACTTTTCTAACCTTAGATTAGGGTTAGAATGCTTTTTGAGCACAGGAAGAGGTGAGACAGAAGGAGCAGCAGGCGAGGAATTGTGCTAAGGCAGTGGGCGCATAGAAACGACTCCCTGGATCGGTTGTGTCACTCTGGAGTGCTGCTGTATTCACGGGAAATGCCATTTCTCAATTGCTGGTGATGCGGTAAGAGAATATGTGGGGCATGTTAATTCTCGAGCTCAGCAGGCGAGGAACTGCGCTATGGCAGTGGCACATAGAAATGACTCCCTGGATCGGTCGTGGCACTCTGGAGTGCTGCTGTATTCACAGGGAGTATAATTTCTCAATGGCCGATCAGAACTGGCGATGCGGTAAGAGAATATGCGGTGCATGTTAATTCTTTAGGGTTAGCTCGTACAATCAATTCATATAGATATAGATTCAACATGAACACTATCAAATGTCATTCATCCGTTAAAGTTGAGGCACTCTGGAGTGCCGCTACATTGACGGGGAATGCCATTTCTCAACTGCTGACCGTGAACTGGTGATGCGGTAAGAGAATATGCGGTGCGTGTTAATTCCCAAGCTCAGCTCATACTATCAATTCATCCTTATATATTCAACATAAACAATATCAAATATTGTTCATCTCGGATGAGTTGACGTGCTTGCAAGTGTTGCAAGGAACAGTAGCCGTGCAAACTGCTTGCTGTGTCAGTTGAGGCACTCTGGAGTGTTGGAACATTACACAGGGACACAATATGCTATATACGTGTCCAGCGTCATGGTCACGGAGTGAACAATTCATCTTCTTTCACGTACTGACATTGAAATAAATGAATCCACTGTATGTGTTGAGGCACTCCAGAATGCTGTGCATGCTCTGGATCAATACAACAAATGCCAAAGATATATAATATTTTGATCATTAACAAAAAGCCTATACAGAGTCGCCGTATCAGTCAGAAATAATGGTAGGCGAAGCACATAAAACTCCACATGCCACCCCACGCAGACACACGTACCCGATGCCAGTTAAATTCCGTGCTAGTTAAGCATAAATTCTGACACAACAGAGTCTGCCATGGGCCGGACGCAACAATCGAACAAAGGCATCAAACCCACATGCCCCGGTATGCACACTGTGCAACAGCGAGTACATGGGAGTTTAGCCCCCCAATAATTGGCCCGGCCGAGAGGCATCTTGCTCTAGAGTGCGGAACGTGCGACCAGACACAAGGGACATGAGTTAAGCATGAATGCACGCCCATGGGCCAGACAAAATAGTGGGCAAAAGGCACCATACCCACATACTCCGGTATGCACACTGTGCACCGGCGAGTACATGGGAGTTTAGCCCCCCAATAATTGGCCCGGCCGAGAGGCATCTTGCTCTAGAGTGCGGAACGTGCGAGCAGACACAGGAGAAATGAGTTGAGCATGAATGCTGCCATAATAGCGCTCGCCCATGGGCCAGACAACGTTGTTGGGAAACGACATCAAACCCACATGCCCCGGTATGCACACACTGTGCAACAGCGGGTACATGAGAGTTTATCGCCCAACAATTTTGCCCGGCCGGGAGGCATCTTGCCATATGGTGGGAACCGTGCGAGGGGACACGAGAGACATGAGGAACGAAGGGAACTGGTATCACCAGCGAAAATGGCTGGCCCTTTTATACGTTCTGGTGACAGCTGCATCGTGGTTTTCTCGTGTTAGCCTCATGGAATTCTCAATATCAAATACCTTACACTAGAACCACGGCGGGTTTCATATTACGCATTTCGATTACCTTGAGAGCATCTGAATGTAGGAATTTAGAGTCCACTTCGGCCGATTTTAGACCCTGTGACGCGTCAGAAAAGGCAACCAATATTCATGTCCCAACATTCGTCTATTCTACCTCCCCCGAACAAGTTATATCATCAATATATTGATTGGTGAACGTTGTTTGGCAAGGTTCACGGTCAGATCACAAAAACAGGTCGCTGTCTCTAGCTTTTAATTTCATATGTAAACAATCAAGGGCAGCGAGATCCGTTTAGCAGTGGTAGTGGGCTAGGCCATGCACGGCTCGGCACTCTGGAGTGCTGTTGTTGTTTCTAAGTCGGTCTTGTAGACACCGCGCAAATGTAGAGCGATATATCACGTGATGTGTACCATAACGCCCAATTTCTACCTTACGAGACGTACAGGCAGCTATATGAGTTGAGGCACTGTTGGGTGGTACTGTTGGACCACAAATGTATATAAGAAACATGCAGGTGAATATTGTTTGCTAACATTCACGGCCAGATCTCTTATTTTTACACGGAAACAATGGTGCAGCTAGATCTGTTTAGCAGTGGTACTTGGGTTACCAGTCCGCCATGCAGGATGCGCCACTCTGGAGTGCTATTACTTTTATGAGATGAAAGGAACAGAGATATCCGGTGAGGCACTCTGGAGTGGTGTTGTTGGTGACGCTAGTGATAAGCGCCCTAACTTACCGTACTTGGCACCATCTTTTGAACCGGGAGATCCTCATAAGCGGACTCCGGATCAATGTATATTCTTCATGTGGAAATTCATACTATGAGCGGCTATCGTGCAGATATCTATCCGGAAGAAAATTTTCCTTCCGATCGATTTCGATATTTTTTGCTTAAAGGCGAGGCTCACACCTGTCGCTCTCTAATTTTCCCCCCAAACGCGTTCTAAAATCTCCATGCCTAGCGCCGCCGCATCCGATGTCCTCATGTACATCATGACCACCCCTTGGCGCGATATGGCGCAGCCCGTAGGCTGGTCCAACGATGAGACTCTCCGAAGCATCGGTCTCGACCATCCTCCATCGTCGGACCCCGCCGCGCCCCGTCCCTATGGGCTCTCGCAGACCAACTCCTCCAATATCGCGGAGTTTATCAAAGCATGCACGGGCACTCCTGACGCCAAACGCCAACAATTCATCATAGACGGCGACGGTCACCAAACGGCGCGTGCTGCCTACAAGGCCTGGTATCGGAATCACCTCAGCAAAAAGGTCAACTATGTCATCGACTCGGCACTCAAGGACAACAGCCTGTGGCCCCCTGATGTCCTCCGTACCCAGGACGATGACGAGTGGTGTACATCGATCACTACAGAAGCCACCCCGGTTGTTGGTCCCCTGCTCTTTGGACCAATCGTTATGAACGGGAGTCGCCTTCTCCAGCGCGCCCAAGCTAGCATCTTCACTCTTATGCACCACACCGGTCGTCGCCTCAAGAGGGTTTATTCGAACGCTCGCAAGGCCCTTATCGAGGGAACGAAGACTGATAGGGCGATCATGGATCAACTTGCGGAAGCCGTGAAAGGTTCGTGACTGCCGTCGTACAGTATTTAGATGTTTCAGCTTACGTTTGGTCACAGTCCTCGAAGACTCGCCGACGGTCGACTTAGGATCTGTTCGAACTGTGCTTAAACTCCTTAGGGAGGCCCGCAAATTTACGCTCTGGCAACCGAGCACCAACGACAAACTCGCGGAGACGGAGGCATTGTTGAAGGGCATTGTGGAAGGAGCAGGAATGGATTTAGAGACCCCGGACCGAGAGACGAAGAAGGAGGTTACAGCGGACAAGGGTGCGTAATAACTGTGGCACTCTGGAGTGGCGACACTGAACCGTTCTCCCCCAGTCCAAGCTGCACGTTCCCGCGGAAGGGTGAAGAAGCTTCCAAATGCACAACTCGCCGATATATCTGAGATTTCTGCCACGCTCGCTCTCCTCATCGACCACTTCAATGCCCACCAAGACACTGGGATTGGAATCGACACCGAACATGCAGTGTGGGATGAAGCCAGCGATGCTATCGGCGACATGGGCGTTGAGAAGTACAGCCAGGCAACAGAGCAGGAGCTGCACGCTCTCCTTGACTTTCCCTCTGGTCGACCAATGACCTGGTCCAAATTTCGAGATCGCGACCTCACCACCTACGCGTGGGATGACCCTGATCTACAACGGTTTGACACAGGTGGAGGTGATCTTATGCCACTGTCGCTCAAGTGGCATCAGTTGGTGGGAGTTGCGTCCATTGTCGACAAGTCATTTTTCCCTGAGGGTTCGGATCGCACGGGCGCCAACGCAGCGCCAGGTATGCTTCTCGCGGACGGAGTAGGAGTAGGCAAAACGGTGCAGATAATGGCCTATATCTCGTTTCTTATCAACTTGTGGACCTGCGAAAGCAAGAATGGCGGGCTGGGGCGCGCAAAAATCGTCAAGAACAGTGAGTCACCTCGCAGCACTCTGGAGTGCCATACACTGACTTCCATCCGTGTAGTGCCGTCGTACATGGGGCGCGGACCAGTCCCCAATCTTCCACACCTACTCGTCATCCCAAACACCTGCGTCGAGCAATGGGTGCGTGAACTGTACGCCTTTAACAGAAAGGGAACAGTCGATATTTTTCGACTCCCGGTTGGCTCCAAGGATGTTGGCCGTTTCCTCAAGGACCCAGACTCGCCTTGGAACAAGTCCAAACACGAGATGATCAACCGTATCATTATAACGTCGGAGTCGGTATGTACACCGCCCTCTTGCACCGGGTTTTGCTGACATGGAAACACGATAGACATTTTGCACGCTCTCGGGAGCGATGTGGAACAACACCGCATCAATTGGACAGAACCCACCCGATGCG